>CABHPP010147537.1:0-40190 GCA_902168425.1 Peromyscus attwateri
AAAAAAAAACATTTTTATTTGAAAGAAAGTCCTGGAAATGTAGCTAAATAGGTTGGTTGCCATGGTGCCCTTTATTCAATACATCGGGTGTAATAAGAAGAGTAGGAATACAGAAGGACATGTAGACACAGGAAAGATGGCGAGAGGAGAACACCGTGTGACCAAAGACAGGTTGGAGTACTGCAGATGCAAAGTGAGTGGCACTAAGGGTTACACATAAGCCACCAGAAAGAAGGGCATGTCAAGGAAAGACACACCGCACAGACGGGACAGAGCCCTGCAAACCTTGATTTCAGACTGTGGGCTCCGGGACTGAAAGTTGAAAATTTCTGGTATTTTTAGGTCAACCAGCTGAGCATCATTTTATGGCCATCCTCATAAACATAAGGAGAACTTAACCTTGAAGAAAAACTATGCTAGAACACAATTTGTAGGTAATGTGTAAAACTACAAGCATATAAAATAAAATTGGAAAAATTCTAAAACAATGCAATGGCTAGATAAAGTAGAAAAAATATATAAAGAAGTGCTGCCGGTAGTGGTGGCGCACGCCGGTAGGATTTGCTGAAGGAGGCGGAGGCAGGAGGATCACGAGTTCGAGGCCAGCCTGGGCTACACATTTTAGCCGGGCGTTGGTGGCGCACGCCTTTAATCCCAGCACTCGGGAGGCAGAGGCAGGCGGATCTCTGTGAGTTCGAGGCCAGCCTGGGCTACCAAGTGAGCTCCAGGAAAGGCGCAAAGCTACACAGAGAAACCCTGTCTCGAAAAACCAAAAAAAAAAAAAAAAGAAGTGCAATCATTGCACACTAAAATATCAATTTATGAATAATATATAGATAAACACAATATAAACATTCAACATTGACTTAACCAAAATTTAATATAATCACAATAGGACAATAAGACACTACAATTGGAAAGAATAGCAGAGTCAACAATGTTTGTTTTAACAGAAAGGAAATATTGTTCTATAAAATTGATTAATTATATAATAATGGTGTGTGCCTGTGATTCAGGTTTATGGAAACAAGAAAATAATGGAAAAAAGTTTTGCTTACTTTGTATAGGAGGTTGGGACCAGGAAATAATGAAAATATCTCAATAGGGGATTACTGAATTTGGTTTTAAATAGTTCGTTTCTATTAATTGAAAAGTATTTTCGGCTGGGCGGTGGTGGCACACGCCTTTAATCCCAGCACTTGAGAGGCAGAGGCAGGCGGATCTTTGTCAGTTCAAGGCCAGTCTGGTCTACAGAGTGAGCTCCAGGAAGGGCTCCAAAGCTACACAGAGAAACCCTGTCTTGAAAAACAAAAAAATAAAAATTTCTCATACATTGTTTTTGACCATAGCAAAACAAAAAACATTAAATTATATACATGCAATAAGAATGAAATATTCAGAGAATAGTAAATAATTGATAAAAATTAAGAATATTATAGTATTAATAACAGCTGACACTATGAAAGAAAATCTCTATAAACTTATCTTAGTTTGGGTTACTATTGCTATTGCAACACCATGATCAAAAGCAAGGAAAGGGTTTTCCTGTGGGATAATGCCCTTGTACACTGTAAAGATTTGTCACTCAAATTGATTTAGAAGAAAAAAGGGTCCCAAGGACAGGCAAAAAGAGTCAGAGACACCCCCACTACCACTGTTATGGAATCGCACAAGAACACCAAGCTATAGAATCATAACAATTATGCAGAGTACCTAGGTCAGACCTAGGCTAGTCAGGTTAAGTCAGCTGGGCCTTGGTCAGTCAGGCTCCCTGATCATTGCTTCAGTCTCTGTGAGTGCCTATGAGCCCTGCTTAGTTGATTCTGTAGGAGATGTTCTTATGGTGTCCTTGACCTCTCTGCCTCCTACAATTGGAGGCATTTTCTTAATTGAGGTTCCCTCCCCTTAGATTACTAGCCTGTGTCAAATTGACAAAATACTATCCAACATAATTGCTAACATTAAATGTTTGAAAGTACAAGATGAAAAATAAAAACAAATATTATTATTTCAAGTTTATCAGATGAATTTGAGAAATTCATAGAACAGAAATGAAGCTTAAGAATCTATATCTGCAGATGCCACTAAAGGCAAAAGTATAAGGCATAATATAGACCATTATCAAGTTATCAAATCTTTAGAACCTAGACCCTAGACTAGGGTCTTCTTTGTTATTGTTTTGTATGTGTGTTGTTGTCTGTTTTTTTTTTTAACTGTTGTTTTGTCTCTCCTTGTTGCTCGATTTTATTTTTTTATTAAGAAAAATTTTCCACTCATTTTACATACCAATCAAAGATCTTCTTCTTCCCTCCTCTCTTCCCCCAAAGACTCCCCCTCCCAACCTGCCCTCCACTTCCCCATACAAGAAGGCAAAGCCTCCCATGAGGAAGCACATCCAGTAGAGGCAATTCCAAGCCCCCTCCCCCGCCTCAAGGCTCCATGAGGTGTCCCATCATAGATAGTGGGCTCCAAAAAGCTTGCTCATGCACCAGGGATGGATTCTGATCCTACTGCCAGGGGGGTCCCCAAGCAGATCAGGCTACACAACTGTCTTGCCATGCAGAGGGCCCATCCCAGTCCCACGCGGGCTCCACAGCAGTTGATTCAACTTTGATGAGTTCCCACTAATTTGGTTTGGTAGTCTCTGCAGGTTTCCCCATTATGATCTTGATATACTTGCTCATAGAATCCCTCTTCTTTCTCCCCAACTGGACTCCTGGATCTCTGCCTGGTGCCTGGCTGTGGATCTCTGCATCTGCTTCCATCAGTCACTGGAGAAAAGCTCTGTGATGACAGTTAGGTTATTCACCAATCTCATCTCTGGGGCAAGCCAATTCAGTTCAGGCACCCTCTCCACTATTTCTAGTAGTCCAAGTTGGGGTCATCCCTGGGGATTCCTGGGATCTTTCCCAGCTCCCGGTTTCTCTCTATCCCCATGATGTCTCCCTCTATCATGACATCTATTTCACTGCTTTCCCACTCCGTCCCTGTTCCAGCTTGACCATCCAGGTCCCTATGTTCTCATCCTCCATCCCCTACCCTCCATTGCCCACAATTCATCCCCAGTTTACTCAATAAGAGATCTTATTTATTTCCCCTTTTCAGGGCAATTCATGTGTCCCACTTTGAGTTGAAAGTAGGAAGTAGTCTTGAACGTATTGGCACAGGAGACTACTTCCTAAATATAACACCAATACCACAGACACTGAGAGCAACAATTCATAAATGGGACCTCTTGAAACTGAGAAGCTTCTGTAAGGAAAAGGACACAGTAAATAAGACAAAACAACAGCCTACAGAATGGGAAAAGATCCTCACAACACCACATCTGATAGAGGGCTGAGCTCGATTTTATTCTATAACATGTGCTTGTTCTCATGTGCCTTCTTTTTCAACTTTTGTGATTCACAGAAGTTTATCTGATTTTCTTAAGTTTGGTTTTTTAATGCCTATTCTCTAGAAAATTTCACTGCTAAGCACTTATTTCTCTTGTGCTGATGGTTTACTCTTGGCACTTTTTGCCCCATGTATAATGGCTATATTTGAACATCTATTAATTTGTCATGTCTCAAATTAGAAAATAAAACATTACTAATGTATGGCTTTTTAATGTAGTTATATTGGGTTTTAAATTTAATGTCCAATGATATGTTTAATATTTCTAACACCACTCAATTGTTCTAAGACTCTCAATTTATCTAATAGATGTTATCAGAATTGTATTGTATTTATTGTAATGCAATTTTCTGATATGAAATAATTTGCTTACATTGAAAAAAAATTAAACAAAATTTTGTCATCAAGTTAGCTCCAAAAATATAGGTTCTTTATGATATATAACTACAAATAAGACAACTTGAATATATATATATATATATATATATATATATATATATATATACCATATCTGTCTAGTGTTTGTATATTACAAATTATTACATAGTAGTCTAGATAGGTAATAAAATTGCTATTTATAGGTGACTTGCAAAGAATTACTAATGGCATTCTCTGTGTCATTCCTTAATTTTCAGGTTTTAAAAGCTCATTTGGTTATATTGGAAAATAATACAGACATTTTCCTTTCTGTATTTTAAATTAAAATACTTATACATTACTACTTATACAAAACAGAAATCATATCACATGTGGATGAATCACATTCAGTTTCTTATTTTCAAGCTAAATGGCATCATTTACATTTTCCATACATCCTTGCAAGAGTGTCCTTTAAAAGGATATTCCAATTTCATTAAGAAATATCTTCAGAAAAGATCATTATTTTCCTTCATTTCATAAGTCTTATTTTATATATGTTAAGTTATTTGAACAAAAGCAATGTAACTAAAACAGCATTGCATTATTTTCACTTCTCATGAGGCCTCTTCACTCTAATAAACCAAATTTAAATTCTGCTGGAGTGCCCAGAATGTCTGCTTACCACCTGGGGATAGTATCCCTGGAGATCCCACAGACATACAGAGATTGATGTAAGGATAAAGGGCTCTAAGCAACTCTTAAAACGTGCTTGGATGGAAATAAAGGGAAGAAAGATAAACAAATAATACAGATTTATTTAAAGAAAGAAAGCATAAAAATTATCTTGGGGGTGCATTTATATTCCAGCAAGTAACACATACACCAGTTATCTGACATTCCTTTGATCCACTGAGTTGCTCAAAAATAAGCCAAAAGTGAACATACAGATTCAGGACCTTGTATTCATCATTGGCAATTTTTTTTTTTTTTTTGGTTTTTCGAGACAGGGTTTCTCTGTGTAGCTTTGCGCCTTTCCTGGAGCTCACTTGGTAGCCCAGGCTGGCCTCGAACTCACAGAGATCCGCCTGGCTCTGCCTCCCGAGTGCTGGGAGTAAAGGCATGCGCCACCAACACCCGGCTGATCATTGGCAATTTTAATAATCATCATTATCAATTACCTGAACACTAAATGATGTTTGCTGTTGTTGAGAATTCAAGCTGGTCCCTAAAATATACATTTAATTTTAAGAAAGAACTCAAGATTTTATGAATTGAATATGTTTTCAGTCATTCAATATGATCTATTCTGTCAGAAGAAGACGAATTTATTTGACTAGTCATTAATTTTATTTAGTACATACTTAGATATGTAAGTGTAATAAACAGAGTTCACATTTAAGATGTCATTTTTTAAAATACTTGAATATATGATTGTGGTCCATTTGTTTCTGCGATAAGACAAACAAATTCAATTCTTTGAAAGAAATGTTTTATCGATTACTACTAAGTATTTGGGTCCCTACAGCTAGAATCAATGATATCATTTTTTACATAATGCATGCTGTGGATAATAGTTGATACTGTGGTATTTTCCAGTTCCCAATAAAATATAATAAATTTTTTTTTTTTTGGTTTTTCGAGACAGGGTTTCTCTGTGTAGCTTTGTGCCTTTCCTAGAACTGCCTTGGTAGCCCAGGTTGGCCTCGAACTCACATTTTATTAAAAATTCAAAATATTAATATTAATTTATCTATACTCCGCTTTACAGTACTAGTTACAAAAAATGAATTCTTAGAAAGCTTTCAGAACAAACTAATTAAAATCGATGGGCCAATAACAATTTTAAGAATGTTAAAAGCATGAAAATGTGAAGAATGCATAGTAGAAACCAAAGTAGTATGAAAAAGTATGTTCATTTAAAATGCCAAATATAATTTTAACAAGGGAAAGAAGTATTGAAGAATTATTTGAAAAAATAATAACTACAGGGTTTTTTTTTTCAGTTTAATAAAAGCAGCTAAGCGTAGATAGGAAGTCCCAGATAACCCTGAAGGATACATTGAAAAGGCTCATCTTGCTCAAGCTCTTGGGGAGTGAAGTTTCACATGTGAAAGTTACCTAAAAAGTAACTTAGAAGACATTTCTGTCTTTTTCTATTTATGGAAGATTTCTATATTCATGGCTTTATATTCCAAATAGAATCAGAATTTACACTTTTATTTTATAAGTATGATTTTTATTGGCTGGATTTATTTCCAATAGTCAGTATACTTTGTTTTTCAGTATGTTGTTTATTGTCATATACTATAGTGTAACAGGGGCTAGAAAGATGGGTTGGTGGTTAAGAGCATTGGCTACTATTCCAGAGGACCCAGGTTCAATTCCTAGCACCCACATGGCAGCTCACAACTGTATGTAACTCCAGTTCCAGGGGATCTGGTACCCTCACACAGACATACATGCAGGCAAAACATCAATGTACATAAAAATAAATAAAACATTTAAAAAATACAATGTAATAAATTTACATGGTACGAAAAGAGGAAAACTTTAGAAAATTCTGAATGAATTCCTAAGTCTGGTATAATTTTGCATCAACATGCCAATTATAGCTTTCTGTAACTTCCATATTTTTAGCATATATATATATATAATGATATGTAACACATATAAATATTTTAACATATGACAAATATTTTTACATTTATATCAATATATAAATACTTATACCATATGTATTTTTTAAAGCACCAACAAAAAAAAATCAAAGATTCTTTTTTTTCTTTATTAAGAAATTTTCTACTCACTCCACATACCATCCACAGATCCCGCCTCCTCCCTTCTCCCACCCACCTCCAGTCATCTTTCCCAAGCTACCCAGCATCCCCACATCCCCCAAATGGAGGTCTCCCATGGGGAGTCAGCAGAGCCCAGCACGCTTAGCCTAGGCAGGTCCAAGCTCCTACCCACTGCACCAAGGCTGTGCAAGGTGTCACACCAGAGGCACCGGATTCCCACAAGCCTGCCCATGCACCAGGGACAGATCCTGATCACCCTGCCGGGGTGCCCCCCAAACAGTTCGAGCCAAACAACTGTCTTCAGTATCCAGAGGGCCTAGCCCAGTCCCATGGGGCCTCCACAGCCACCAGACCACAGTTCATGGGCTTCCACTAGTGTGGCCAGTGATTTCTGCACGTCCTCCCATCATTAAGTGTGCTGCTGGGTCTGATATATTTATCTGGAAAGTGAGGCACAGAAGTTGACTACTTAAAAGAGTACTTGGAAAACTGTGGGGTTACTCCCAGATAGAAATAAAACAACTTAGGTCAAGAAAAATATGTCTTATGAAATATGATTTTTAAAATTTTGTGTTCAAAAGCATATTTTATTGATGTAAAAGTTAAATGACAAAAAATGAAGTGTTAGAATTGTGGTGGTAAACTGTAACTCTAAATAAACTAATGTGCAAAAGGAAAACAGCATTGTACCATGTATTCACTGCCACAAAATATTGCAACTTCTTCAAAACACTTAAAGTGACCAATGCAATATTTATAGCAGTGAAATGTGTTGAATTATTGAGGAGCAGCAACATTTGCTATTACTTTGGGAAGTTAGTTAAATGCCCACTAGTTCTCTAAGTACTTTTCTTACTACATTGTATTTCCTTTGATAATAAAATCTCAAGTCATGTGTTCGTGCATGTTAAGATATTGCTTTGTTTCTGTTCATTGGCACAAACTTTTACCAAGATCTACAATCTTGTAATAAATGAAATAGGATTATTATACATACATGCATACATATATATGAAGGGAATGTACTCTCAAAGCGAAAATTCCAATTGCAGCCAGCTCTGCCAGCCATTTTCTTCTCTTTTGGATGTCTCTGCATGCGTGCTGCATGCCAATAGGGTATATTGAGTATGGTTTCACTATCTAAGACTCTAGGTATCATACTAGATTTCTCTTTAACTAACTGTTCTGTTGCTATTGATATCAGCCCGGTTCCCATCACAATGTAAATGCCTTCAACAAAAAGAAACTGGAAAATAATTGAACTCTTCACAGTTTGCTTTAGACATGCAGGGATTATCTCTACTTAAAAAGGTTATTTGTTGATAACATGCATAAAGAAAATGACCCTGCTAGCTCATCTCAATCCCTTACCTACTATAAATTTCAAGTCTTAAGCAGCTCAAATTCTTAGGTCTCTCCAGTCTGTCAACAGTGATGGAGTACTGTTCCCTTATGATAAAACTTTGGATGGCACCCTATGATTGATGCATCTCAAGCTTCTCTAGAAAAGAGAATCCTCTTAAGTCATTACTGGAAATCCACAAGGGACTTTCGCTTGTTCTTCCAACATGGAATATTCCTGTGCTTGCAACCCAAGCTCGCTCTTAGGGCTGCTCCAAATTTCCCCAGCCACTGCCCTCTCAATCCACTTAAAGAGATGACCTATTTCACCTGCCAGTGCAGCTTCTTTAACTAACTAATGTCCTTGCCAGAGTTTCCCTAACATGCTAAAGACTCCCACTATGGAGTCCCAGGGTATTAACAGAGTGGTTTCTTTATCAATGCAGAGCTTAAATTCTTTATCTTTGTCTCAATTCAACAATAGTTAGGCCAGAAGTTTCAAGATGGTCCTGAACTTATTTTTTTCTGCTTCCCCCTCCAGCTGTACAACAACTTCTGTAACTTTCAAGGTGAAAATTAACAACAATAAAAAAAAGCCATGACCTCACTATAAAAATGACTTTTCTCATTTAAGGTACACAAAAATATATTTCTCTACTTCTTCATTCTACTCTACATACAAAGAAAACTTTCTAGAAGGTGAAACTTTAGCAAATAACATTTGCCCCAGTATGCATTATTTTGCTACATGAATACTGACCTCTGGTGAAAAGCATCCCCAAATCTAACTAAATGTCAAATCCATTAGAGTGTTTTGCTTACAATGGGAAGTGTTCTACCAATGCAAAGTATAACATCAAGGACTCACTAGTATACGCCAAAGAAAAATGACTTTTAAATGACTAATTCTCTCTCTACTATAAGATAACAACCATAGGCTACACTGTCCTCTAGAGTATCTCAGTGTGTGTGAAATCCACAAATCCTCTAAAACTAGAGTTTCATTATCTGTGACTACATCTACTTTAGTTCATCCTGAAGTATGTCAAAGACTTTTTAATTTCCTCTTTGATTACATATAGTAAAACATGTCGTACAGTGTTGTGCTATGATGCAATGTACCTAATCACTGATTTACAAGAATATTTAATTAAATAAAATATAAAATGACATTTATCAAGTGTGAAAGCATGTGTCAAACACCTCTCTCATGGTTTCAAAGCACAAAGAAATCTTCTGGGCATAATGGAAATGAGACTGTGTAGAATTTTAAGATGAACTATGAACCAATAGCTGAGGAGCCCCCAACTGGATCAGGCCTTCTGGATAAGTGAGACAGTTGATTAACTTGAACTGTTTGGGATGCCCCCAGGCAGTGGGACCAGGACCTGTCTTTAGTGCATGAGCTGGCTTTTTGGAGCCTGGGGCCTATGCTGGGACACTTTGCTCAGCCTGGCTGAAGGGAGGAGGGGACTAGACCTGCCTCCACTGAATCTACCAGGCTGAGCTGAATCCCCAGGGGAGTGCTTGCCCTGGAGGAGATGGGAATGGGGGGGGTGGATTGGGGGGAGGGTGGAGGGGGATCAGGAGGAGGGAGGACAGGGGAATCCATGGCTGATATGTAAAATTAAATTAAATTACAAAATTAAAAAATAATAATAATTTAAAAAAGTTGCATACATTTAAAAAAAAGAGTGGAGAAATTGGAAGTTATAGACCTAAATAAAGATGATCAGAAAAGGTAACCACAGAAAATCACCAAAATGATGAGCTTCTGAACACTGTCCAACCAACCCTCACCATCACTGAATGGGCTATGCCTAATTCAGTCTACAAAACTAAGGTATTGTTTGGTTTGGGATTTAGCAAGTCCCAGATCATGTACCTTCTGGGGGCCTGATTTGTAAATATTATTATCAGTTTCTCCTGAAGCTTGCTGATTTTGTTTTTGCTGGTTTTGTTTCCTATAGTCCTGGTTCCAAGCCCAAGCAATTGAATATGCTAGACCACCTAACAATAGTCCCAACCTTGTAAGTTATTTAAAGTCATATTCCTCTGTGAGTTTTATATATTTATCTATTTATCTATCTATGTATTTATTTATTTTGATACTTGTTTTCTAATTATTTCATCTCAAACTCATGATCTCAAGCAGTTTGTACCTCAGTCTCCCATGTATCAAGTACCAAATACCACTCTAATGGTTTCAAACCAGTATAAAAGAAGCTGGACATATTGGATGTGAATATATGCAAAATTCTAGTTGAAGAGGGCATGCAAAGTAGGAAATTATCCAAGTGGCTACAGTCACTTCCCACTGTGCTTGGGCTTTTTATTTCACATGTTTTAATAAATATAATTATACATGTTAATGGGATTCAGTATGATACTTATACATATACTTAGAACATATTTTGAGCACATCTGACCATTCTGTATCCCCATGTCCCCCACTCCTCCCAATTCCAAGTCATCACTTTTACTTTTAAGTTGATATTAAGGACTTTGTGATAGTTCCACATGTGCATATAGCATTCACTAATCATATTCAGTCTCTGTTTCTCCACACCCGCATACTATTATTTCTAATCTCTGATAATTACTATACTACATTTAGATCAACTTTTCTTTTAGCTTTTCATATGTAGTAATTGCTTGTCTGTTTGTATATGACTTATGTCACTAAATATTATATCCCTACTTATATTCATTTTGCTGCAAATGACAGGACATCATTCTTATTTAGCACTGAATAGTTCCTGTTTATATATATAACACATTGCTTTATCCTTCATCTGCTGGTTGGGACTGCATATTTAGATATTATGTATCATCCTGCAGCAGACCTGAGCATCAGAGATGTCAATGATGTGCTGATTTCATTTGTTTGAGATGTGTACTGTGATGTGGGATAGCTCAGCCCACTGTGAGTGATGGCATTTGTGGAAAGATGGTCCTGGGTCATATAACAAAAAAAGCAAACTGAGCAAATTGTAGAGAGTAAACCAATAAGTAGTATTCCTCCTTGGTATCTGCTTTGAATCCTGCCTCCAGGTCTCGCCCTTCAATTCTTCTCTTAACTTCCCTGATGGTAGACTATAACCTGTGCACCAAATAAATCCTTTCCTCCCCAAGTTTATTTTGGTCAGGGTTACTTATTGCTGCAATAGAAAGTAACTAGGACACTCCATAGATACAGTACTAGTTTACAATCTATCAAGATCCATAAAAATTATTCAGATTTTTACAAATATGTGTTGTTGTTTTTAATAGTAGCTATGTTACCTGGGATGATATTGCATTTCCCTGATGGCATTTTTTTTTCACATGATTACTGGCCTTTTATTTTCCTAGAGGTTTTTGTTAATTTTATTTTTTCCTTATATGTTTGATATTATTTCCTTCATTCAAAGAATATTAGATTGTTGCTTTAATCTGTTGAAATTTTTAATGTATAGAAATTTTCATTTTATACCACAACAATTGTTATTTCTTTCTGCTTGTGATATTTTAAATTTTATTTTAATTAAAATATAATTACATCATTCTCTACAACCCCTCTCATGCCATTCCCCCTTCTTAATATCATAATATATGTATGTTGTACTGAGTCTGTTTAGTGGTGCTTGTATTACATGCTTTTAGGGCTGATGACTTGGTATTGGTAACTATCCCAAGAGATATTCTCCTTGAAGAAGACTAATTCTTCCTCTCTCAGTAATCACTAATTTCTCATAATTCTTAATCGATGGATGGGGCCCAGAAAAAAATTTCCTCATCCATATTAGGATGTCAATTGGTGTTGGAATTGTTCAGAGCATGTTTGAACAGCCATATTTTTGAACATTTCGTGTAGGTAGCTGCCCATTATTGGAGATGTAATGTTGCAGTAGAGTCCCTAGTCTTCTGGTTCTTCCAGTCTCCATCCTTCTGTGATGTTTCCTGGCTCTTAGGTAGAGGGCTTGTATTGTAAAAGCATCAGTTGGAGATAGGTAACCCACACTGAGGTGTTCTTTGTATCTTTGACCAGTTGTAGCTACCTGTAATGGTTTCCTTTTGATAACAAAAAATAAGCTCCTTTGATGAAAAGGAAGTTACCCTTCTCTGTGGATATAAAGATAAGTATTTAGAATATAGTTAGGAATTATACTGGTTTGGGAAAATGACAGCAATACGTTTTACTCTAAGATCCATTTCTTCAATAGCCACAGGTAGTAGGCTAGTTTTGTAGTACTAGGTGTGTTTTCTCTCCTGTTGAATAATAGGCTTTACATTCAATTTGACTATTGTTGGTTACTACCAAGATATAAATGCCACTTGCTAAAGAACCTTTAGGAATATCTTCCCATGTTGGTCATTCTTGAGGTTCACAGTTATCACACCTGGATAAGGATTATTTATTGCTTTCCTTATTTAGCATACTTCATAGCACCTTAAAGTACTATGGAAGACTAATTTTCTTGTGGTACTTGAGATGGCTTACAAATTACACCCAGCCTGAAACTTCCTGAATTTTGTTAAAAGTGTGTGGTGTCTCAGGATACAGGGATTCACCTTCAACTACTGGGAGGCAACAGCAATTGTTTACATCCAATGAAAAAGATTTATCACTCTTATAGCATTTATACCACTATTAGACCAACGGTGTCTTGCAGAAAAAAAAATCACTATTGTAGCTGTTACTATAGTGGAATACTTTATGTAGCTAACCTCAGACAGAAAAAAGAAAGATTTATATTGCAGTATTTTAGTCTAAAAGTACAACATGTATGGTGTAGGATCTAGCAAGGACATCCTCTGATATATTATATTAGAAAGAAAAGCATATATTTTCTTCCGTCTGTTATTTTTCCCTTCTCTGTGTAAATCCATCAAGATTTAATGTTAGACCCTGATTCCTTCCATCCAAGTCTAAGCAGGTCCCAAAAGGCCTCACTTCTAAACACCATAGTCAGAATAAAATTCCATCCTATTAATACCATTAATATAGTGATATATGCCTTTGAAGTTTAAACTACTACAAGAGCTTGGGGAGATAAACCATAGCAACTGACTGTAACTAGATATATGATATATGATAGATAGATAGATAGATAGATAGATAGATAGATAGATAGATAAGAGAGGATAGATAGATGAGAGATGAGAGATACATAGATACATGCATGAATGTATACTACATACATACATACGTAGATTTATAGAGAAATGATAGAAAGATGATAGAGAGATACATGATATATAATTAGATTAGATTAGATAGCTATAGATAGCTAGAGAGAGAAAGACAGATGATGATGATGATGAAGAAGACAGACAGACAGACAGACAGATAGATAGATAGGTAGATAGGTAGATAGATAGATGTGAAAGAGCAAAAAAGAGAGGGTTGGGAATAGATTTACTTCAGTGGTATTTTTATTTCCTTTCTGGTTTGGTTTGTTATGAGATGTCTTCTTTTGTAATTCCAGCAGGACTTAAGCTCACCATATTTACGCTTTAACCTCCCAAGTGATGAATTTCAAACATGCAGCAACACAACACATGTTTTTAGTATGAAGAGTAATTGATATTTCATTCTTGTGTGGTGTTTAACACGTAGTTTTTAGTTTTGCTTTTGCTTTTCAAAAATTATATCTTTGTCTGTTTTGCAACATTAGATAAATCACTCATTACCTGAAAATTTAGTTTCCATATATAACACCTTCCCAATCATTACTAAAGTTAGCCCTACAGCAGTTCCCTTCAAATTGACAGTCCGCTATTTTTCATGGTTCTTGGTTTATTATGCATTAGTGTATTCTCAATCTTGCTGACAATCCTCATGGCACAAGTAGTGTGAGTTAATTTTTCAGGGAAGATAATTTAAGAAATATGACATAATTTTATGTGTCTTATAATAATGAATTATCCTAAAGCGAAGTTTTACCATTACTTATAAAAGTTCTCCATTCTGTTATTTATTATTAATATGAAAAGATAGCACAGACAGAATTGCTAATCAATTTTCTTATTTTTGCTCCAGTAAAATGTAATTGTAAATTGCCTCAAGCCATTTAAACCATTTTATGAAAGGCTTTGTCTATATTCATTTGTTCTTATTTCTTGAATGTAAACCTGGCAGTTTTATGAGTTCCAATTATGAACTATTCCCAGCTACCTTTATATGATAGTTCAATTATACTAAAATATTTCCCAATTAGCTAATTGCACATAGAAATAATATCAATTATTCCATAGCAAACCCCAGAGGATCATCACCAAGGAAGAGAAGTCATCTTGTCTAAATGAGAAGGTATATCTGATGACTAATACATTGTCACTGTTCTGAGAATTTCCTGTAATCCTCAATAAATAGTCTTTATGTTTATTCAATCAAGTCATTTAATAACACTTATGTGACATTCTCTAATATCCTCATAAATATATTCTTTATGCACATATATATAATACATAATTTTACTTTTTAATTATGGAAGTAGATATTTCTTTTCCTGTTTGTCTTAGTAGGGTGACTATTGCTGTGATGAAACAACATGACAAAAAACAACTTGAGGACAAAAGGGTTTTTTTTTTTTTTTTTGCATTTCCACATCATAGTCAGTCATCAAAGGAAGTCAGGACAGGAACTCAAGCAGGAACCTGGATGCACAATGTGGTGCAGAGGCCACGGAGGAGCGCTACTTACTGCCTTGTTCCTTTTTGCTTGCTCAGCCTGCTTTCTTACAGAACCCAGGACCACTAGCCCAAGAATGGCACCACCCACAATGGACTGTTCCCTCTCACATTGATCACTAATTTAAAAAAATGTTCTACAAGCTTACCTACAGCCCAATTATTGAGGCATTTCCTGAATTAAGGTTCCCTCCTTTTAGGTTACTCTAGCCTATGTCAAGTTGACATAAAACTAGCCTGCACACTGTATTAATGATACCATGTTTGTATAACTTTTGATGATTTTTTTAGGTAGATTTTTTTTTCTCCTTTATCAAAGAAGAAACGTACTACAGTTGACTTAGCTGTATTAAATGATAGCAATGTGAATAGTCTTATGATAACATTACTTCTCTACTATTACACACTTTTCTGTAAATTAAACTGATTGTACTAGCCTAGTAGTTTTCTGTCAGATGTTTTAAACAAATGGAAAACATTTTAGAGGACATCATAGTAAGCCCCCAAGAAATGTGCCTGTTAAAACCAGCTGTCACTGTGTTAGACAGGTGCTAGGGTCTGGAGGACTGCCTCCATCTGCATCTCCATGCATCCCAACTTTTCTATTTAGTACACTCTAAGATATTTTCACGAAATTCTAATATGGGAAGAAAATTATCTTTGTTGCAAAAAGTGTTATATACATAAATGAGGAGCTATTCAGGGGCCTATGCTAGTGTTAGTAGAGTTTCAACACACAAGCATACATGCACTGACATATTTTTTTATGAAATCTGCAGCTACTTTTTTGGAACAGAGTTGATGCAAATTAATATTTGACCTTTTTGATAGAGGTATGAAGAATGTATTTTTATAATAGATCTAAAAATCATCCATAAGTTTGTCTGTCATTAATTCCATGTTTAATTTCATGTGACATATGAGTCATTTTTGTGCAATGTTTATTTCACATTGAGCATAATATGCACAAATATGATAATGAAATATATATGCATATATTTTACTAAAATAAACTATTATTTTGAGATGTTTTGTTGACAGATTTTTTCTCACTTTTAAATTAGATATGCTAAAGGATATATTAGATTAATACATAAACCCATCCCACAAAAACAAAAAGTACAAAATGTACACTCTTTGAGAGAATTCTCAAGTATTTTTGGAACTAAATTATGGGAAAAAATCAATGAACCAATAACTTATTGGGAGTGTAAATTATTTTATTGGTGTAAAATTGAATTTTAAAATTTATTTGTATAATGGTAGTTATAGAAAATATCGTTTTCCTGAGGTGTAAAATTATATAGTGAATTGAGGTGTTATTCACTGGTTAGTTTAAAATATGTCATCAAATCCTAAGCCAACTTAGCTCTGAAAAATAAAATTTGTCCAAGAGCATATCTGAGTTTAAACTCAGCATATTTGAGAAATTGGGTTTCTTGTATTTATAAATACAAACTTTATTCATTATAATAATTGAGCTTCAAGGAACAAAATATATAAAATAACATGAATTTTAGTAGAATTGTGTAAGTTTCTCAAATATGCTCAATTGAATCTCAAATATGCCCATGCATCCATTAAAAAACCTGGTTCTGACTATTCAGATGTGTCTTGTTTGTGATCCTCCAACAATGTGAGGAAACTGAGTTATCAAGCAGATAACCTGGGTGATTTCACCTGGTTCTCTGATATTCTTCTATTTTTTAATGGTAAAAAAGTATATTTAAAATTAGCCAGCTGGACTCAGTTTAGATGATCCCAATTTTGTTGATGACATCCAAAGCATCATAACCAGGAAGGAGCCAACCGTACATAGGCCTTCTTCTCTCCATCAGGCCTTGTGAGGGTGTTGACTTTGGCCACATTAATGACACAGAGTTTCTTCACAGCCTGTTTGATCGGGTGCTTGTTGGTCTTGACACCCACAATGAACAGAAATGGGTTGTTGTCTTCTATCTTCTTCATGGCTGACTCTGTTGTCTTCTATCTTCTTCATGGCTGACTCAGTGGTGAGGTGGAATTGGATGATGGCACAGTGGTCAAACTTATTTATCCTGGGAACTCTCTTTTGAGGGTATTTGGGCTGCCTCCAGGGCTGCGGGGTCTTGGGCCACCAGAAGGTGGGTGGCATGCAGATCTTCTTTTTGTGACTGTGGAAGGATGCCTTTCAGCACTGCCTCTTTGGCTTTCAAGGCCTTTGCTTTGGCTTCTGCTTTAGGAGGAGCAGGAGCTTCCTTCTTTGCTTTCCGTGCCATCTTGGCGAAAAGTCTCTGAAACTCTTTTAATCCATTCTGTGGTAGCTCAAAATATATAATTTCCTCTCTCAAAGGATTACTGTCAGGGCAGACTGATTATGACAAAGGACTGTACTGAGATACCCCCACTCCAGTTCCCCCTAAGGCCTGGAGAACTGAGGAAAGGGACATCTTAAAATAGCCAGAACCGAGTCAGTTCCCCATTCCCAGACAGGGTGAAGTCAGAAGTTTTAAAAGTACAAAATCAGACTGTCTGGTGGTAACCAACCACAAGATGCCCCCCTCCCCCGAGATAACATGACCAGATTTTGGAGATGGGCTGTAAAACTCCTGATAGAGCAAAAAATAAGATAAGTCCAAGCTCAGGAAAACTAGACCAATCAAGGATGGACCCGTACTAACCCCCTCCGCTCTGAAGAATTTTGTGCTTTTTGCCTTCAAAAGCTAACCTCCCCAAGGAAGAGGAACTCTCCTCCGTGCCTCGATTAGCCAGGTGCTGCCGAGAGGGCTCCCTGCTAGCTTGTATTGCGCAGAGAAGTAAACCTTGCTATTGCATTCTGGATATCTCCGGTCTCCGGTGGTCTCTTTGGGGGTCCTAACCTGGGCAGAACCATACACTGCTAAGCCCGAACGAAGTTGAGAAGTAGATACTGCCCTTGAGGGAACAGACCGGGAATGTACAGGACACAAGGACCATGGCACAGTGCTGTGGAAGCTTAGAGATACTTCTTCCTCTAACATAATATCTTTCCATCGGATTCCAGAACCACGGAAATATCAACCCAAACCTGAACACCCGTTTTTTTTTAGAGTATTTAGCAAAGTTTGCTATTGTAAACTCTTGCTGAATTTTATAACTTTTAAGTGCATATTTTATACACTTTACATATTTAAATCTTTATATGTACTCTGGCCTCAGATACTTCAATTCCAGGCGTGAACCTGATGATAATGGAGTCTACACTGCATGTAAAGGAATAGGGGGATGTTGAGGGGTTCTGGAGATGCACTTCATGGTAGAGTGATTGCCTCACATGCTCACAGCTTTTAGTTCTGCCCCCCAGCATCACTAAAAAGAAAATAAAAAGGAAGAAAAGCAAAAAAATGCTGAGAATAAATCACATTAGTTAGTAATTGATCCATATCACTTAATTTCCAAATATTGTGGTTTTTACCTTGTGTCAACTCCTCCCTGTGAGCTGACTTGACAATTCACAAAGCATAATACAATCATAGACATGTAGAGCCTTACTGAGTTTTCTTACTAATGGGGATGGATGGGAGTCAAGCAAATAGCACAAAACAATCCTCATTCTTTTTATTTTCATAATCTCCCACCACAGCATATTGTATTATATGTATAACACAACAGTTAATATTTTCAGATCCCAGTACACATGAGAGTCTTCATAAATTCGTTATGTTTCTGATTCTCTTGATTCAATTGCTAAATATCCCTGAGAAAAATCACACATTACATAAATTTATAGAAGGAAAATAAAAGACCCACAAAATGTGATATTATAGATATGGAGTCTAAAGGGGTAATGAGTTATCCCTTCGGCAAACATAATTTTTAAAATATTCTATTTTTAGAAATATTGATGAGGTAATATATTCTATTAACATAAAACTGGATGATGCTATAAGCACTTGCAGTTTTCAGGCACCTACAATAATAGAATGCTGATGATCATGGATTATATATGATTATATTTGCATGCACATTGTCTGAGCACCAATTTCATGTGTGATTGATTTTCAAAGTGTGGTGAACAGAATACATTTTCAAGGTCCATTTATTCAAGATGAGGTTCAAGTCCCATAAAATATAAGTAATTCTGTATGAATTATAAAGACAAAATATTCTCTAATATACCATTGCCCATATGGATTACTAAGGTAGAGTTCTTTCATTAATGATACAATCATTTTAATATTTTCTTCCCTAACCTAATAATTATATCAAAAATTCTAGCATGTATGAATATCCCATTTCATATACATACCAACAACAGATGACATTTTCCCATGAACTTTTATGCAAGAATTAAGTACATCAAATTTTCTTAAACTTTCATTTATTCATTCATACATACATACATGTAAATATTCATTTATTCATCAAATTGTTATTTGAAAACCTATTGCAAATATGCATGTGCATGACACTGATTACTACATGAGGAAGTAAGTTAAGATATATATATATATATATATATATATATATATATATATATATATTACTAGATTTAACATAAATTGTTCCAATGTGGTAGAAGGAGGTCCCTCCCTAAGTGAATCTATTAAAAATACCCAGATAACCATGTTGTGTCTTCAACGTGGACAGCAGAATTCTTTTCAGGATATCCATCTCACATTTCTCCCTACCTCAACATGTCTCCCTAAAAACTTTCAGACCTTTTCTCAATTTTATTTTTTATTTTTTTCATAACCCATTGAGTCTAATTATTGCTTGCGTCTAATGTGGATGTGGGGCTATCTATTAGACATGGGTAGTCTAACAGTAGTTAGTCCCTCCACACAAAAATAACTCTCTCCCAGCAGGTATGGACTGCCAATAGTTCCTCAGTTAGGAGTGGGGACTGGTGAGCTCCTTCTCCATTCATGCTGGAATTCTGGCTAACTAGATTTTGTGCAGAATCTGTATCAGTCTTCTGAAATGCTAGTGTCTCAGAATAGCAGTTACCAATGTATGTGAAGTCTCAGCCTCACCCAGAGGTCATAATTAGGGTTTCCAATCAATAACCTCAAATGGCTAGTAATTGAATTCTTCCATCTCAGCCACTTGACACTTGTATAAAATATGTAGTTAATTTCAGCCTCAAGCAATTAAAGCCATTCCTACTCATTCAAGTGGAAAGCCATTGAGAAACTCAGACACCACCGAACAGTTATAAGGCTTTATACACACATATAAATCATTTTTTGTAATTGTATGTCTATGTGCATGCATGTTTCTGTGTTTATAGGTATGAGTAAGGATTTGTACAATCATGTGAGATGCGGGTGTCCACGTGTGCAAAGGAAGTCAGAGGGCCATCACAGGTTTCCTTCCTGTCTTGTGAACTTTGGGAAACTTTTCCTGCCTCCCCGCTTTCTTCAAAAGTAACTGTAGGAAATGACAGTTGTCATTTCAGAAGCATGATAGTACCATTGGATTACTGGCATTTTGATGGTTGAACTCAGGTTCTTACACTGTGCAGCAAGCTCTACACCCAACTGAACTATCTCCACAGCCTGCATATCAATTCTTCACCCAGAGAATTCCCGGGGATAGTATAGTAGTTGTTGCATATTATTAAGTTCAAGGCACCTTTGAGAATTAAAGAATGACACAAAAAATATATAATTTATTGAACAATCCATTATCAGCCTTAAGGGGTAATCTAATTTTGGTTCTCCTTAGGTTCAGAATTCAGGGAACCGAATTAAACTTTTCCACAGAACAACATTATGCAATATCCAAGACAACAATAAAATGACAAAATATACATCTTTGGATGAAGCAATGCACAGTTTTTAAATTTCTCATATTAATGAATAACAATATTTTAAAGTTAAGTAGAGTGAATGGAACACAGATGCAATTTCATGATGTCCACAATCTTTATAGTTTAATCCTCTTTTTAAAGTGAAAGACATGCTTTTGCTGCAAGTTGAAATCCAGTACTAATGACGACATTATTTGTTTCTCAGTTCAGGGAGAAAATCCTGGTTCATATGAGCAGTCACCGCTAAGCTGGACCTGCAGTTTTCTCATCAAGAGAAAGTTTCCTTGTACAGGAAACTCTTCAGGATAGCATGCTATTTCATTAGGTCATTCCTCTTCTAGCAAGTGAAATCATGACTTCCCCATACAGCTTTCCTAAGAAACACAGCATTCGGGTCATTTCTATTGCATGAACTTCTAAAGATAATCTGTTTTGAGCTTGGCTAGAGGAGCAAGTTAGAGTATTCAGTTTGTGTAAGTTGAAGCACCAGCAAATGTACAACATGGATTCTTATTGCTGATAAGTTAATAAGGAGCCACAACAGGGAAATGGCATGCATTTTCACTTCACTTTTTAATCTAGTGTTAATCCCAGGAAGGCAATAAACAGACGCGAAACCTTCAGTGTTTGTTAAATATGAATGAACAATTGTGCCTATTGAATAGGTTTTAAATACCTAAACGTAAAATGGTGAAATAAACATTGGCATAAAAATGTACAATGATTATTCATAAGTAACCACTTCATTTTCCTGACCTGCAACAAAAGAGGATAAAAAAGACAATAATGATAATATTAATAACTATAGTATTTCAAAGAAATATGAGAGCACGAGACACCTTAAAATCTTCCCGGATGATCCAGAAGGATGCTACAGGCTTTCTGATTACCATGCCACACCTACCATTTCTTTTTATTGTGTCAGTTGTCATGTTACTCAATGACACTTTTTTCTCTGATAATTTTTTACCAAAATATGTTTTCCATTGCTTGAGAAAAATATTTGTATAGGTAGGTAATATATTACACTTTTCTTTTGGACAATTGAAAACCAATAATAATTGTACCTATAGGGAATCATTGATCCACTGTTCACTGTTTACTGTATTTCCCCTCTCTTCTTCAGACACATCATAAACAATTAAATAATTCTGATGTCGTTTGTCAATATGAAGATTAAAGATGGATACAGGAGAACAATATGCCTTGATATAAGTGACTTGTTAATATTATAAACAATTTTGTAATAATCATTGTATTACCCTTGATGTCTTGAATAAAATCTTTAATGGCACAATTAAATATGTAGAGATTAAGAAAATATCATAATTAGAATTCTTTAATATCAAACAAAACACTTAATTTAAACTAAAAAATAATTTCTAAAAATAAAGTACAGATATTTGCTTTCACTAACTCTATTGCACATTTACTGGATGTGGTAGTTTGTGCAATATAAAACACAACAACAGTAACATGCATAAAATATAAAAATCATAGAAAGCTTCCTCAGTCAGAGTGTGTATGATCAACTGAAAGACCCAAGGAATCTACCAAGAGAATCTCTTTCACAGCGGAATAAATTTTAAGAGGTTGCATTGTACAAGATCATGCTCTGTACATTAATTCTAGCAGAAATATAATATTTAGAAAATTAAATGACTCTTGCAGTAATAAATAAGATATTTCAGAATGACTATAACAAAGTATCTGTGATTGCAAAACTAAAACTGCCAACAATTGCTTAATGAAATTAAAGGAAATGTAACTGAATGCAAAGCTATACTATATCCTTGGATCATATTATTAAATTTAGTGGGTTTTTTTTCTCTACCAATACCAAGATTGAAAGTGAATAAAGGAGATGTATGAGATGTAAGTGGGTTGTAAGAAAGCAATTCTAGGTAGTATAATGTCAAATTATTAGTTGTTATACCTATAGTTCTTATATAGCATATACTATAGGCAACTTGATTACAAATTTTGTATGGCTCTGCAAAAAAAAGCAAAAGGGACACATATATTAAAAATGGAGTTTATTTTTTCACTTTCTTCTGATTTCAAAGGTAAATTAAAGAATAATATTCAAGGCAATATGATCAGTATATAAGAATATATATGTAACTCAATGGGGCAGGGCATAGAGTACAAAATCTGATCAGTACATAGTAATAGATATTCTAAGAGAACTCAAAGCAATTCAGTGAGATAGAATTCTTTTTAAGTGGTATTGCTGGACCACTACCATAAATTATAGGGGAAAATTAAACTTGACCCAGACATTACACCTTAAACACAATTGAAGTGAGTCTTAAATCTAAATCTAAAAGGGTAAATAATACAGCTACTAAAATAAAATATTATATATTGTTTTTATATTTTAAATTAGAAAAAGTTTCCATAGGAAAGAAAAAATCACTAACTATAAAATATGATAAATTAGATTAGACAAATAGCATAAACTACTTATCATAAGAAATCATTAAGGAAATGAATAATGTAAGCACCATAATGTATGAAAATTCTTATATATGTATACATATAAATAAATATATGCATATATAATTTTATCTAATCTATATCTATATAGATATAGATATAATGGCCTTTAAAAGTCATTTAAATTTTCTGACCAAATTTGTATAAAACAAAGTAAAATCCATCTACAATATTTAAATGGTAGAGTAAAGGGGTTCTTTAGAAAAGACAAAAAGAAGGCATTCTGTATCCTTGTTCACCAGTGAAATAATAGTGAAAACAGAGAGGCCTTTCATTTCTTTGTTATTAGAATAGTTAGTGTGTGTGTGTGTGTGTGTGTGTGTGTGTGTGTGTGTGTGTGTATGCATGGGCACATTTGTTTACACACATGCATGCTCATAAATGTAAGGGCAAGGATTTGATGTCAGTTCCCTTTATCATTTCTTACCTTTTTTTTTTTTCCAAGACAGGGTTTCTCTGTGTAACAGCCCTGTCTGCCTTGGAACTCGCTTTGTAGACCAGGCTGGCCTCAACCTCACAGAGATCTTCCCGTTTCTGCCTCCCAAGTGCTGGGATTAAAGGCATGTGCCTCTACTACCTGGCCTTCCACCTTTCTTAAGACAGTCTCCATTGACCTCTGATCGCCATGGCTGACTAGGCTACTTAGACAAAGAGGGAGAGAAAGAAGTGATAATCCACCTTGCCCTGCCTTTCCACCTCCTGGCACTGAATTATTATGTTATACTGGCTCAGCAAGAACTCCACTCACTGAGCCATCTCCCAAGCCCTGCTTTGTTAAAATTAAATATTGACATTGATACCATCAAAAATGTAGAAAATTTGTAGCATTCATAATTTTCTGGGGCAGTGAATTTTTGTACAATCACTTTGAATAACTGGTAATTTTTTAAATCAAACTAAATGCATATTTAATATATAACCATTTCTATTCGTAGGGTTTGTCCTTCAAAATCATATGTATATAAATTAAAATAATACTATAAATATATTCTAGTAGCTTTTTTATTAATTACCAACATGCCCATCCACAGAAAGACTGACTGTCTTAGTTGCTTTTCTACTGTTGTGATAAAATATACCTTAACTAAAGCAACTTAGGAAGGAAGGGCTTAATTCAGCTCACAGTCTGAGGTCACAATCCATCATTACGGGCGAACAATAGCAGCAGGAGCTTGTGGCAATTGATCATACTGCATCCACGGTCAAGAAAAGGAGAGCAGTGAATGCTGGTGCTCAACTTAATGTGAACAATTAGTGCAGGAGCCCATAGAGCGGTGCCACTCCAAGTGGTCAGGTATTCCCACCTCAGTTAATCTAATCAAGAGCAGCCCTCACAGGCATGTCCTCAAGAATATTTCCAAAGCGACTCTATATCTAGTTGACAGAGGAACCATCACTACATACAAATACAAAGTAGTGTATTTCTTTTTGATAAATACAGTAAAAGTTTTTTTTTTTATCAAGTATGAATCTCAGCTGTAAGTTAACATTATCCTAACACAACATGTGAAAACAATGTAAGATTACAATGATGTGAATTTATATGAGAATTAACAAAGTGATACCTTTCAATAGACTCGGGAACATGATTGTTTATAGTTTGGGATCAATTTCTACAGACAAAAAAAAATTTGCCTGGGTGAATGATTGTATTCTGTATTGTAACACTTGTCCAATCTCATCAAATCATGCACTCAAAATATGAGGTAGCTGTTGTATCTAGATTTTTTTACTTTAGACAGGAAAAAAGTTCAAGAGATCCCAGTTTTGATGAAAATATTGTATATAGATTTTAATACATTATTGGTAGGGTTGTAAAAATGGAACAACACTTTGACACACTTGTTCGCTACATCCACATCTATATACACTAAACAAGTATATACTCTGTGGCCTATAAGTTGCCACTGCATGTCAACCTAATTATTTGTAATCTCTTTAAGGTGTAAAACATATCTGCTTCTCGTCATTAATACAATACTCTGAATGTACATGTTTTCATAAAAGATATTAAACTCCTTTAACTGTGTTATTTATAATTATAATGAACAATAAATCAAATGCTTATCAATAGGATGAGACATCTACTTCCTCTGGTTTTTAAATTCTTTTCATCCTCTTCTGTGATCAAAACACATTATTTGCATGTAAGAATATTAAATAAAATATTAAAAATAAGAGAGTGTATATGTATATTATGTATATATATATTTATGATTGGCAATATTGTTGATATTTTGTCCAAACAGTTTTTCCAAGGGAATGACTTGATGCATTGTAGGCTATTTAAGAGCATTCTTAGCCTCTGTTTGCTAGATATGAGCAGATGTATTATAGATGTGACAATAAAAATATCTACAGACATTATCAAATGTGCCCTGAGGATGAAAGGTCAACTCCAGGTGAAACCCACTGAGAAAAGGAAACAACATATATCAATTCACTGATCTATTATTGCTAAGTACAAACTAATAGACTATTAATAAGCACAGATCATAATGAATTGTAAAGAAGTAAAGTATTGAAGAGTCATTAACAATCTGTTTTCAAAGATCATTTGAGAGGTAGCTAAGAGAAATCTGGTGGATTCAATGGCTTCTGTGATTATTACAAGTCCTACATTTGGGCTGTTACTATGTTTCTAACATTTAATTTCTAACATATATGAAAATATGACATGTTCATTAAAGTCTTCTAATTCTGAGATTCTATAGTACTAGCATTTGTGCTGAGAATCTTGTATTTATTCCAATTTTGTGACTCTAAATAGGGTATTTTGTTTTTAGAGTATTATATTTTTATGTATTTCTTTCACATTTACATGTGAATTCAACAATAAACCTAATCATATACTCAAGAATTTGCCTAATATTTTCAAAAAGAAATACCTTTGGTTATACAGCAATGTAAATGGAGACTTTTGAATATTATGTAAGATCACAGGAAAAAATTCTCATAGATTATATTGACACCATTAGCATTTTAAGGCATTAGTACTAATGACTATTAATGATTAATTTATTAGTAATGATGATCTAAAACATTACACTGGAGTCTACCTAGAGCTGCACTCAGGGTTGCATGAAGTGAGTTTAAAGAAAATAGTATGACATTGACTTTAGAATATACTGAGCCGACACTGCATGCAATTCATAACACAAACTGAAGGATTACAAAGTCACTCCAAATTCTGTTCTAATGTGTAGATTTGCTGCAAAGTACCTATTTCATCGCTACATCATCATTATTTTCAATGAAGATTTAAGATGAAAAACACAATGCTTAGTTACTAATTAACTGATTAGCTACTGCTTTTATTGGAATGTTTCCTGAGTTCAGTCTTTAATTAATACCCCAGATACTAATTCAGTCACTGATTTTAATTTAAAGAGAAGGTAATTGTATAACATTCTGAGTGATATAACTCAAAAGGCAACATTGCAAACTGCATTAACTTACATCACATCATGTATAATTCCCAGAAAACAAAGGAAGGTAAATATTTGACTCAAGTTTTCCTTCTGTGACTTGGAAGATTGATCATGAAGAAAACACATGGGAGAATAGCACTTCAAAAATACTTGACTGGAAAGGCATCTCACAAGAAGTCTTTACTCTCTCAAGAATGTGTTAGGTTCACATAAGAGGGGTCAGTTTTAGACATCCAGTTATTATCTTAATCTTTACATTTCAGTAATTTTCATATTAGTCTCTTCAGTTTCAGTGTACCTCATGAACAAAATGTTTTGCTTTGATTTGTTTTTAATGAAGGGAATTGATCTCAAAGTTATGGACGTAAAATTCAGATATTTCAAGGTCTCACTTAACTACAGCGAAGTTAAGTTTTGTGTACGGCAGATTTACTGCCCCTTTTAAGTCTAGGAACATAAATTATTGTACCTAGTTGTAAATATAGAAGCTAAATTATATGTGTTCAATACTGTATTTGGGCTGCAATGAATAGATTCAATTCATTGAAAAGCCTATTATCTACCAAGTGAAAATAAATCCATTCTCGTGTAACTTTTTATAAATCATTTGTTTGCATTTTATCACTGCCATATCTGATAATTACCTGTCACCTTCTCGATGCTTATAGAACTCACAATATTGAAATAATTTCCAAATACTCCAGAAGACACAAGAATATATTGTATTTCCCTAAACTTCAGAACTAAAGGCAGTTTGCTGTATTCATCCACTTTCTGTTTCGGTTCTTCAGACACAATGTCCTGTAATTATGAAGCACTCCATACCTTGAGCAAGTTTTACAGCCCACTAAAAAGCTAATTAATGTTAATTTCAAAATGGTTCTCTTGCACTGACATTGCTGTGAGTTGTTGGCTTGGGTCAAATATAGAGTGCACTTTCCTTAAATGACTGAATGCAAGGGTAGCTCATTAAGGGAGTTGTAGCATTTCTCAGGCAAGGATACATTACTTATGCTTGGCTTTCCAGAGAAAAGGAAATGAAGGGAGGGCTTGTAAACTAGTCAAAGTTCAGGCAGGATCGATGCCACACACAGTTCAGAGCAGCTCCTAGCTTGCTCTTGACATTGGGCAGGGGGCAGGTCTCTAGAGGTCAGATATAAAGGAAAGTGTTTATTTCTTCTTCTCCTTATTAATCTTTCCAATTTTGGTTTAAACACTGAGCTTGTGTAACTTCAGTATGAGTTTATATAAAGCATTATTCTTTCAGAGAAATGTTGAATATTTAAGTAGGTGCTTTGGGAGGCTTCTAGTTTCAGTCACAAAGTGTCCTAACTCCACCTCTCTCTTCACCCAGGTTGTGATGTCATTTCCTTCTACAGATGCCCTTGACAATGTCATACCTGTTGCCAGAGCTTTGTATTTCTTCTCTTCTGCCCACCTGCAACTCCAGGGAGAATGCAATGAAAACAAAGCCCTTTTATTTGAAATGAAGAGATTCCTGACCTGATAGCACAAGGTTCACCTAGACACAGCTCAGACAGTCAGTTACTAAGGCCCAGGTATTGTCACGTTTGGCATTGTATCCTAGAAACATTTTCTCAGTCAGTTTTCTCCCTAGACTAAGAATCGCAGAAATCACTGCCCAAATAAACTGTTTTTATGTCATGCTTTCCTTTAGTCTTGGCTTTAAGGAACATTAGGCCAAGATGGAGAAAATGTATATATTGAGAGAACTTAATAAATATATATTTCCTACTTTATTTATAAGATGATGTGAGACCTATTCCTGATTTTTTTTATTTCATCAAATAGCAATCTATTAAAAAAGGATAGAAGAGCTGGTACAGCAGTCCCAACATTTTTAAATATGTGTGAACATCTATAAGAAAATAATAATCTTGTTACCATCACATATTCTTTACATTTGTCATACATTTGAACTCGAAGCATGCCACTTGCTTTTTATAAGTTGTTAACAATGGCAGCCCCAGTTTCCACATCTGTAAAACTAAGAACAATTATAGCATAATAGGTTATATGATTAACAAAGCAGATAAGAGGTAGTGAATAGTATCAGATACTTCTTGTCATATATCAATCTAATCCCAAACTGAGCACCTTAAAATATGAAGCATTTAATGTATTTAGTACTCTACAGTTTGGACTGGGTCAACAGGCATTTCTCCTGTCTTTCTCTCTATTCTTCTTTCTCTCTCTCTCTCTCTCTCTGTCTTTCTCTGTCTCTCTCTGTCTCTCTGTCTCTCTCTGTCTCTCTTTCTGTCTCTGTCTCTGTCTCTCTCTCTCTCTCTCTCTCTCTCTCTCTCTCTTAAGTTACTCTTGAGATTGTCTCTGTTCAGAAGATTCACTAGCTGGTAGATGAAGATGGCTATAATCACACACCTGACAGTAAGCTAAAGTCCTTAGGAGTCTTTTATGAAACACTTTCAAAGAATGCAGGTGGGAAGGAGGAGAATCCACACAACATCATTGAGGCTGAGGATTTCAACATAATATTATTTCTCTAAAACTACTCTTTTGGTTACAGCAAACTACAAGAACTGAAGGAAATAGAAATAAATTCCAATTCTCATTGAAAAGAATTATTAATCTGTGGCATTTTTATGCTTTGATTGAAATAGAATTTCCTTACTCCCTCCATTCCACTCTCTAGGCCTTCAAATGTATGCTCCCTCAAATCTCTCATATTCCCCACCTCAAGTTGACAATTTTCGTGTGTGTGTGTGTGTGTGTGTATGTGTGTGTGTGTGTGTGTGTGTGTGTGTGTGTACATAATACATACGTGTGTGGACAAGAAGGTTATATATATATATGTTTTTCAGGCTGACCTTCTATCTACCAGAGGCTCAGTATTTGCCAACTGCTGATACCACTGTCCATCACTGAATCTCACCTAATATTATTTTACTGCTTTTTACTTAAGGGAAATTCATTTTTCTTAAAATTGCTGAAGATTTTTCCATCTGAATAATATAATTTTATGTTTATAAATTTAACTGAATAGAAATTCAGCATACTTCTTTGTCTTTCCCACTCAATCAAAAGTTACCACAATACGACCATCACAGGATTCCCATGGTATTTTCAGCACCATCAGAACTGAACACCCCAAATATAAGCAGAATATTTTGTCAGGCTTGAAAACAAATTACACATTGGAGGAATGTGATTCTGTGAGCTATGGGTGTTTAGAAGCTTCATTTGTGATTTTAGGCATAAAAGTAATTCTATCAATGAATTTTAAAAAAGTGTAACACTCAAGTGTT
This sequence comes from Peromyscus attwateri, assembly GCA_902168425.1. Lineage (NCBI taxonomy): Eukaryota > Metazoa > Chordata > Mammalia > Rodentia > Cricetidae > Peromyscus > Peromyscus attwateri. The sequence goes on from CABHPP010147537.1 coordinate 29,558, forward strand.
CAAGCATTTGCTATATCCTGTCCAACTTCTATTTCCTCTCTTCACTCTAAACATGACAAGTCCCTTGGTTTGTTTTTAGTGTTACATGACAAAAGGGAAACATGACATCTTAGAACACAGTTCATTATTTATGAGGTGTGTGTATGTGTGTGTGCTTGTGTGTGTGTTTGCATGTATGTGTGTGCACTTGTGTAGGAGGGGGAATAAAGTAAACCTTAAGTGAGAAAAATTGTGAGTGAATGCATATTGTTGACATGGGCATAGGCATGTTGAGGACTCAGGGTCACTTTCTAAATCAACTATATTGTTTTCCAAGAAAGTCTTAATTATACTATTAATTTTCTTTAGATACACTGGGCAAACAACAAGACTTACAGAAAATCCTTCATAGTTTTCATGTTTTCTGATGATTATTTCATCTTGTATGCATTTTTAAAATTTACATAAATTACATGGCTTCGACTTTTCTAGATTATATCAATGTAGGATTATTTCCTAACACATAAGAAATATAGCATCACCCTGTCTTGAAAAACCAAAAAAAAAGAAACATAGCATCATGTAATGCCTACTATAGTGGTACTATGATCAATGACTGAGGGCTTTAGTGATAGACTGAGCCAAATTAGTTAAGTGCTCAGATCAAGAAACTGTTGAAATTGTTCTTGGGTACTTAGGGTGAATAAATGGAAGAGCACGTGTGTTACAAACAAGGACTTTAGATAAATCCAAAGCAACCCAAGTCCAAGCAACATGCACATACACGTTCCTAAGGTGCCAACATTAAGGTCACAAATGGCTGTTACAAACTCATGAATAATACTGTCTTAATTTGATGTGTTGCTATATACAAAACATTCCACACTCGGAACTTATAAAAATCAAACGTTAACGCTAGGTTTGGGGTTGAGTGGATGAAGCACATGACTACCATGCTTGAAGCCCCAGGCTCGATCAGCAGCATTGCATAAAACTTGCTGTGGTGGTGTGGATGCCTGTATTCCCAGCACTGTGAGGTGCCAGGAGATCAGAAGTTCGTGATCATCTTCAGCTACATCTTGGGCTATATGAGACTCTGTCTCAAAAAGAAAAAAAAATCAACTATTAATTTCTAATCAGTCTGGAGAAGTTCAGAATCAAAATGCCAGAAGGACTGATGTCACATAAAGGCCTTTATTGATAGATAGAATATTGTTGATAGATATTCTCACATCCCAAGGAACAGAAAAAACAAGGACTGATGTGTCTTCACTAGGTTGAGAAGTAAGAGACTGTGTAATCCATCCATGAGGGTTTTCTCTCCCAGACTTACGTACTTTGAGAGGACCCGCCTTTTCACATCATCACAAAGAGTGTTAATTTCAACACACGGGTATTGCAGAGAGCATATTCAAGCCATAGAGATGATTATTATTTTTTGACATAGAGATTATTTAACAGTTTTGTATTGTATTTGAAATCTGGGTACCAAGGTAAGCCAAATAATTTTGCATCATATAGAGTCACATAGTAAGCCAAATAATTTTGCATCATATAGAGTCACATAGTTTCACACAGGTAAACAGATGCCAATGCAGGCGGTTATCAGAGGAGTGAAAGATGAATTCACTAACTCACCACTCTGGCGTTTCTGTCTGGCAATCTTGGATGCTTATGGAAATGCCCTCATGAGCAGAAGGCTGCTTAACTTTGAGAGGAAAAAAAAAAAATAAACCACAGTGGGGACATTTTCTTGTTTGGGGGAGAATTTGTTTTCCTCATGGTGATTACTCAGGAATAAAACGTTTCCTTCTAAACATCAAGGATTTAAGGGGAAAAGAAGGCTCTTTTGCATGATGACTGGAAATAGAACTCCTTAGGAAGCCAAACTGCAGTGGGAGCTGATGACAGAGGAAAGATCAAAATAAGGAGTCGAGAAAAGAAAGGAAGTGAAATTGTACAAAAGAAATGAAAACAGAGAAAAGTGAACCTAATAGGATATCTTTTAAGCACACACACACACACACACACACACACACACACACACACACACACACAAAATCCTTAGAGACTGGTCACATAAGGCAGTGAGTTTTGTGGAAACAGCATTTCCATCTTCTGAAATGAGCCAGGAGGAAAGACTAGAAACAATAAATCAAGACAGCTCTTGAGGGACCATTACCACATCCCCAGTTAGCAGCTTGGGAGGGCAAAATTTAAGTCACCCTTGAGTGCTTCTGTAATTGGATTTGGAATATTTGCAGTGATAAATAGTCTAGTAAAAATATTGATTGGTAGAATAGAGAAAGTAGAAAGGTCTAGGGATGTACAACAGGACCAGAAACCTAGAGCTGAAATCCCAGCTCAGCTGTTAATAGAAATGAGCCCTGGGCAAAGTATCTCAGCTTCGTTGAGATAATTTTGTTGAGATATTTATTGAGATAAGCTTCAATTTGCTTATCTGTGAAATGACATTTTTACTGTTTCATTTTGGTTGGAGCAAAATTATAAAGTCAAATAAATTATAATAATTAGAAAGGCCCTGACTTGGTAACTGGGACCTTCCTATTCCTGAGACTCATGCAATGCTCCGGCGTGCTGTTAGACATTGCACATTCCATCTTTCTATAATCAAGAAATTTTAAGAAGAAATAATAGATTTTCTGAGTGTAATATCAGTAACTTTGTTAGAGTATTCAAATTTATATAATGATTTATCATAGGACTTAAAAGAGGTTTTGGGGGATACTGGACGAGAAATACTTCTTAAGCTTTATTTTTTTATAGTTTAGCCCACAGTGCACTAATTTTCAATTTCATTTTCTACCTATGTGTTCATAAAGGACAAGTGGGCATTAACTTATTAATATTTTGTATAGTTAATGTTTGAAAGTTGTAATATTACTTTCTTCTGTGAAACTTTTAACATCATAGTAATTAGAAAAATAGAGCTTTGAAAACTACGTGTTGGAATAAAGGGGGTCTATGTAGAGGTGTGAGTAGTGGAGGCTGAAGGTGAACAAGTTACAGTGATAGTTAGATATTCCTGAACCCTCATAGTCACCTCCATCTTCTCTGTTTAATGAGTCTCTGTAGACAGTCATACATCAGACACTACTCGTTGCCATGTTACTTTTTCTTAACTCTCCTAGCTCCTATGCATATGAAAACATCATAAGATAACCCATTTTTCTGTATGTTAGCAAAAAGATAGCAGATCCATTAAATTAAAAATAAAAAAAATCAGAATTTAGACTTGCAAAATAATTTTAGAGCAGCTTTATACCTATAACCTATGTGAACGAACTAATTCGGTAACCCAAGTATTTTCCTACAAGAGAATGCACACTTTTCATTTTCAACTACACCCAGAATATTAGGAGGAAAACAAAACAAGAAAGGAAGAGAAAGAAAGAGATAGAGACAGAGATAGGGAGACAGAGACAGAGAGATCCAATCTAATCATTCCTCTTGAGATTTTGGTAATTCAATGAATTAAGGTGAATGAAGGTGAAAGTCACTGGTATATGCCATGTTTGGGTCTGTTTTGTTTGTTTGTTGGAAAATACTTGGTGACCATTTGTAGGATAAATAGCACTGACATTAAAAGTGATTTAAAGAAAAATAGTACAGATCACAAGGGCATTATTCTGAAAGGGAAACAGTTTAAAGTATGTGGTCTTCATAGAATATCAGCACATCACTCATCTTTACACTTCATGATGAGTAGTACACACTCAATAAACAGTTCTTGCATTAACATAATTAAGGATTGATATAGAATTATTAAAGTAGGGTTTAGGTCTAGAAGGTTTAAGAAGGGTCACCTGGTAGCCAGCAGCTTCTGATACACAATTATCCACATAGATGCATTAAATAGAAAAGGAGTTGATTATGAGAGTTCAGCAATCCTGACCTGTAGAATCATGTGAGTTAAGATATAGGGTTTCAAACTAAGAAGCTGGAGAAAGTTTTTTGATGGTGGACAAACTTTTTTCTATAGTTTGAATGACCACACCTCGAAGACATTGTGTGGAAAGTTATAGCATGGAACTGAAAAAAATTTACATCGATAGAAATGTCCTGACAAAGTTAATTTATGTAGCATAAGGGATTTAAATTTACTGACTTTGTTCAGTTCTCTTAAAGAGTCTCTTGTATGTCTTGGGATTTGTCCCTTACTATCATGAACAGTTTCAGACTATCATATTCTAGCACAGAAGTTAAAAGGAAAACTGAATTTATCCCCCAAACTGAAAATATGCCACAACCTTGTGGCTTCCCTGATGGGTGATGTCGTTCCATATGCTGTAAATATGTGTTGCTTGGATTGGTTGATAAATAAAGCTGTTTGGCCAATGGTGAGTCAGAACAAGGTTAGGTAGGACATTCTAATGTGGGGGGGCAGGGGAGAAAGGCAGAGCTGAGAGATGCTGCTAGCTGCCCCTAGGAGAAGCAAGATGTAAAAGTACTGTTAAGCCACAAGCCATGTGGCAAAGTATAGATTTATAGAAATGGGCTAATTTAAGATGCAAGAGCTAGCTAGCAAAAAGCTTGCCATGGCCATAGTTTAAAAATATAAGCCTGTGTGTGTTTACTTGGGTCTGATCAGTTGCAGGACCAGGCGGGACACAGGAATTTTCTAAGTGGCTGTGGGACCTTGGTGCCGGGCAAGCACAGGAAAATTTCAGCTACATTTTCCTTTCCATGTCTTCCTTTCTGTACAAGTGAATATAAACATGACTGCTTTCCTGCTTAATATATTTAAATGTAGATACATAAAGCACTTTGTAGTCATAAAAGTGAACACTTTTCTTCGTTTTTTTTAAGTATATAAAACCCTTCCCTCTGCCTCTGTAAACCCTTCTCATTATCCTTCTAAGAATTTTTAACTGGAAATTTGCAATTTAGTGTTTTAAAGCCTTCTATCTCTAGCCAATTTGATTGTACCCCATGGAGCTCAGAAACTCTCTGCTCTGTATTATACTTAAATGTTTTTGTAAACAACCAAGCTGCACTCTCTCTATTTCTACTTCCTCAATCAATTACTTCTTATTAAATAAGACAAACTTTACCAGCAATTCCTAATGACTCTGTCTAAGATAACTCTTCTTAGTCAGATGCACATGCTTCAGTTGATTATTGCTTTCACAGAGTGAAATCTCTCACAGATACTGTGCACTAAAGCATAGTGTTAAAACCATCCTCAACACCAAGTTTCCTTGGAGAAAACCTTGAGCCCACCATTTCTGGCCTATAACCATGGTACTGGGCATATCATCTCACCTTTATGAATCTTCGTTCCTTCTACTTTTCTGAGAAGAACAATAGCTTCTTTTTGTCGTGAGGCTGAGCACCATTTGTATTTTCTTCCTCAATTTCCCTCTGCACCTAGCTCTGGACTGTTATCTTCCTGGTGATCCTACTCATCTGAATTAATCCACTGAATTCTCTTGTCTGTTGATCTCACAGGACCCAAGCTAGAGAAGATGGAGTGTGAGTCATGGACATTCCCTCCTCTAATTCCCAGTCTACTACAGATTGAACGTGTCCACCTACAAGTCTCACCTTTTGATTTACCATACTCATCATAGCTCCATGCATTAGGTCCAAGTCATGTTCCCTCCATCTGTACTTCTGCCTTAGGCTGCGAAAGTCCTTCCATGGTACTAGCCCTGCACCATCAGTGACACATTGTAGACCCAATGTACTTTATGTCGATTGCTTTTTAAACTCCATTATCATCCTGTTGGCACCAAGGAAGTAATTCAAGTGATTAAGCAAGAGCATTATCTATCATTAATTAATTAATTTAAGATATTTGATGTATTACTGTGACTTAAGAACAGCTGGCATTTATTATAACTGCTTAATAGAAATTATTTTCATACCACAAACTTGTGAAGTGGCTTTTATTGTTCTCTTTCACCCAAGAGAAAACAGAAAAATAGAGAGTCTAAGTAACTTGCCAAAGATCTTGCCTCTAGTAAATGGCAGATGTGAAATTTAACCTGTCAGTCAGGCTCCATGGTATTTGCTCTTAAGGCTGCCTATATTGTTTCACCTACGTCCTCCACTAAGCCGGTTATTCTGGGCTCTATTTTTATACACACATCTTTGCTTCAGTGTTGCTCCCTATATTTCTTCATTTTCTCTCTCTCTTTCATTTTACATTTCTCTTCTAATCCCCATGGCTCTGTATTGTTGATTATCACTTAGATTTCTTCATAAAATACTGCTATCTTGCATTTTGAACAATCAGTTGAGAACAATGATACATGTATATTCATTTTAAGCCACATAAGAAACAGAACTCATGAATCTTTAGATGATGTAAATGCAGAAGAAAAGATCAGGTGGGGGATACAAAAAGAAAGATTAGAGGAAAAATAGACTTTTATGTACAAATTATTTCTTACCATCTCAAAGTACTAAAAAATAGCTTATTTTTTAACGTAATTCCAGTTTTTCTAAATTCTCTGATTTTTTAGATATGCAAGGTCATTTAATTTTATTGCACTTCATAAAAATAAGATATAATTATTAAGTGATGTTGCTAGTACATATGCAAGTCTGTTAATTAAAAAATATTATTACCTTCAAAGAACTTCTTCCCCCTAATAGAGAGCCATACCTGCATTTTTTTCTTTCTGGACAGTTATGTCTTTCAGACTTATGTATCAAAAAGAAATAAATTCATATTTTAGATATGAAGCAATGCTTTCCCTTGCAAGATAACATTCAAAAATAAGGTTGTATATATATGTGTGTGTGTGTGTGTGTGTGTGTGTGTGTGTGTATATTACTACATACTCTAATAGAAATAAATGTGTGTTAAAGGTTAGCTCTGTTTTAAACACTTTGCTAATTCTTGTAGCTTAGAGCTCAGCACAGGACATTTCATATATTACAGTATTTCAGTAAAGTAGGAGAAGAAAATAGAAGAGGAGAGGAAAGGATGGGTCAGGGTAGAGACATTAGGCTGTTTGTGGAAAAGTTTGTGAATATAATTATAATATAATATAATATAATTTATCAAAGAGGTTATAGCATCACTTACATGAAATATTTTGAAGTTTTAGGTGAATTAAATTTAATTAATTTTTATATTCTATTATAAAAATCCTGACTAAATTAATTCTTTTCAAAGATTTAAAAATATTTTGTATAGAAATTTTTTCTAACTTATGAGCTTAATATAAAAATTTCACTCCATAGAAATGGTCTAGGGAGGGAAAAGAAATATTTCAGAAATATATCCTTGAAATTAAAAATATAATTACAAAAATGGTTTACATGGTGATATTTAAAAATAGAATAATAGTAGCCATTAATAGAATACATTGTAGATCATTAGAGGATAAAAAACTGATGTGTATTTTTTAAAGGGAAGTAATGCAAGGAACATTAAAAATCAAATACATGAAATAAGTGGTAAGGGGAACTTGCCAAATGATGTTCATACAAATTTACACAGATCGCAGCAGGAGAAGAACTGAGAACTCTTGGAGTATATGACTATGAAGGAGTGGGAATGAAAGTGTCAATAAAAATGCAGTTGTGCCATTCATTATGAAAGTTCAACAAGTCATATTCACCAAAATTGTGATCTCTAAAAAGATGGTGAGCTCTAGGGAGATATTAAAAATATAATGATGAGCAGGGCATTGGTGGTGCATGCCTTTAATCCCAGCACTCGGGAGGCAGAGTCAGGCGGATCTCTGTGAGTTCGAGGCCAGCCTGGACTACCAAGTGAGCTCCAGGAAAGGCACAAAGCTAAGCAGAGAAACCCTGTCTCGGAAAACCTAAATAAATAAATAAATAAATAAATAAATAAATAAAATAATGATGAAAAGACACATTCTAATCATGTAGTGTTTTATAGATATTAAATTATATGAAGCATATCTAGATACTAGAAATAAAATATACTTAGGAAAATAACAAAAGTATGCTAAAATGTTCATTGTTAAAATTTCTGTGAATGATAGTTATCATTGTTGGAGATTTGGTAGTTTTGTAATTGTTTTCATAACGATTAATAATGAAGAAGTTCTCTCCCACTATGGATGAGACTTACTGAAGAGCACCAGAACTGTGGCTTAAGATGGAGTGCCTTGGAAAATTCTCACATTCTGAAAGAATTCTCAGTAGAAAAAATTAAAAAAAAACATGAAAGCGAAGGGGAGGGAAAGAAGGAGAGAGAGAGGAAGAGAGAGGGAGGGAGGGAGAAAAAGAGGAAGAGGGAGAGAGAGAGTTGCTAGGGCAGGAGCAGAAGAGTTAGTGCTGGGGAAATCCTTTCCTCTCAGCCCATGATTGGACAGTAACACAAGCCATCTTACAGAGACATTCTGCAGCTCTCTATATAGGTAAAGATACTTCTCCATGACTCAACCTGGGAATCTAGAACAAGTGTTGTAGCGATAACGCCCGCGCTACCACCACCCATTCACCAAGTCCGAGTGAGGGGCTGTGGATCGAAAAACAGAGACAAAAGACAGTGGGTCATTCGCCTCAGCAGAACGCCGAATGCCAAATGCCGTTTATTGAAAGAGGGAGGAAACCTTAAATACAGTCTTACAATACAATGGAGGATCCCCAGAGGGCAGAAGTTTGCTACTGAATGTACTACATTCTTGCATCTAAGCTGTTAACGCCCTATATGCAGGATACACAAACAAGGAACTTCCCTTAAGCGTTCAGGAGGGTGGATAGATACCGGCAGGGAATTAGCATAGGGAGGACATGTGGTCAAGGTCGGCAAGCAGGCAAACAGTTTACTCAAATATGGGGATCCGGGGCCCTACAAGTGTCAGTGTTCTATATGCTGCCTAGCCTACACAATACCTCTACCTAGAAATAACAAACTTTAGGCACATTATTCCATGAGGCAGAAATCTGCTATAACTAACAGTGCAGTGGACCATATAAAGACATGGCTGCGTCAACTGAAGAATGGATTAAGAAAATGTGGTACATATACACAATGGAGTACTACTCAGCAGAGAAAAACAATGACAGCATGAAATTTGCAGGCAAATGGATGGAACTAGAAAATATCATCCTGAGTGAGGTAACCCAGACTCACAAGAACAAACATGGTATGTACTCCCTCATAAGTGGATTCTAGATATAAAGCAAAGAATAATCAGACTGCAACCCACAGAACCCAGGAGGCTATATAGCAGGGGGGACCATAGGATGACTGAAATGTTCACAATACGCCCCAAGGTCAGACATGTTTGTGCATGCCTGGCGGACACACCCGCCCAGTTAGCCCCAGGTCAGGATAAGCATTTCCGGCTCAAGGCGTCTGGTAACCAAGCCCACCGGCCCGGACACATCCGCCTGGCGAACTCCAGGTTAACAGCCATTTCCGGTCAAGGCGTCTCGCGTGACCGGGATCCGTGATGTCACGTAGCCACGCAGGCGCGCAGCATGGCTACGTCATTACGTCTACCGGGGCACGTCCCCGCCTTATAAGGAGCCGCCATGACTGACCTAGGCCTCTTCCTCACACGTGTTTTCTCCCGCGCGGGCACTCACTTCCTTCTGTTCTCCCAAAAAACTCTATCAGCGGATTCTGTCGTGTTTCGTGACATTTCCTCGCGAGGTAACAGCGCAAATAACTAACATTTTTGGTGCCGGACCCGAGCAGGCGCTTCCAGGGGCATTCCGCCGCCTGGAAACCCGCGGACTGGGATTGCTGCGTAAGACCGTAAAGTGCTCCGGACGCGACAGAGACCGCTTTCCATCTGCCTGGGCGTGACGCCTTCCATGCCACACCGCTTTCTCCGATTGGTGAGTCCCCCATTTCGGCCAGCGTAAACGGTCTCCGGAATCTCTGAGAACGACCGTTGAGCGTCCGGCGTCTCACGAGCATTCCTAAGACCGGGGGAAACCTCCGGCCGCGGCCTTCATGGCGACGGTCGGTCCCCATCGCAGGCCTACATTTTGACCTTTTCCCCACGTCTGCAGCCTGAGATATTTCTCGCATAAGGACCACCACGGAGTGCGTCCTTGGCCACGTCGAGACCGACGCGTTTATACGCCCGACGGGGCGTCACACGCGGTCCAGGCTCCCAGGGAGTCCTTTTTCTCTCACGTGGCGGGCCCCCGCTTCTTTAGCTGACGAGCAAAGTAGCGGCCTGTGCCGGGATCCGTCCATAGTATTGGGGACGCCCAAAACTTTGGCCCCGGATCACGTTTTTTCTTTTTTATTTTCTGCCTCTCCGCTGCAGACATGGGAAACAAGGCTTCCAAACCGGTTAGTCCTTCCCCTCCGTTAGGCTGGCTGTCTTGAAGCGTTAAAGCCTCTCACCTTAATGCCTTAAAGATTCCTAAGCTGAACCGTCTCTGTACTAAGAGATAGACCAAATGTACTTAAAAAAAAATAACAAAAATGGCCGCCAGGCGGCTCCGTAGATCCCGATATTTTCCGGGAGTTCTCTAACTTCTACAAGCGTCCAGGCAAATGGAAAGAGTTGCTTTCTTCTCCCTCACTGCTAAACTGTCTCTTCTAGATTCCTTCTTTCCTGCTCATGTTCTCCTGGCTATGCCTAAACCGGAGGATTCTCTGACTCCGGAATCTCTGACTCTGGTTCTTGCTAACCTCCACCTATCCGACTTGCTAGACCTCCGGCTCCCGCTCCTA
>CABHPP010147538.1:0-31979 GCA_902168425.1 Peromyscus attwateri
GATGGGATTAAAGGTGTGTGCCCCCATATCCAGCGTCATAACATTGTCTAGGATCCCTCTCTATGCCTCTGCCCTGGTCTGCCTACTTGGTCAGGTGCCCTGTCTGACTCTGGGCTAAGCTTTGTCACTTGATATTTTATATCAGAATCACCTCAGATGCACCTTACATTGCCTTTCCCCCTAAAATGTGAGTCACTCAAGGGCAACAACTAAGCTTAATTATCTTTGTCTCATTTAGCACAGTGCCCACCAACATTCTAAATGTTTCCTGAATGACAGTTCGAATGCGCCTCTACATTTTGAATTATGATGCATCAGCTTCTTAAAAGGCAGATACATTTCTATTAGTGCCAAAATGGTCAATAAACACAGGACAGAGAGAGATTCTCACTAATGACCAATCATGGAAATGCAACTTGGATCAATAAGAAACCACCCTACTGGTGCGCGTGCACGCGCGCGCACACACACACACACACATACACACACACACACTGGACAATATAAAGAGTTGGCAAGGACATGGATCAATTGGGAGTAGAAGTGAGAATTGACATCTGATTTGATGAGACTTGATCCTAGTAAAAAGGGATGCTCATGATGAACTGCAATTCCATGTGTAGAAATATTCCACTCACAGTGTAGAAAATCTCACACAAGAATGCCATGGTGATGGCATTATCCTATCTCCCTGTGTTTTGGCAAATCTCACAATTAAAAGAAGGAAAGATTATATTGTAGTTATAAAAACCTGTGGATATTGATACCTGCAAAGGACTCTATCCACACAACCAGCTAAAGAGCTAATACAGTTCAGGAAGGAAGATAAACCAATCCTGGAAAATGTTACCTGTGCTTCCAGAATCATGTTCATGACAGACAGTGGGTCTTCGGTACAGCAGCTCCTCAGGGTCTGCCAATCACACCACACTGGGGGATCCTGCAAACCTAAGATCTAGGGAAAGACAGACAAACCCATAAACCACCTGGCAACTTCTCTCTCCGTGAATAAGTCATCCGTACATCCACGGAAGCGCCATCCCTCGAGCTCTGTCCCAGAGTCAAGCTGTCTGAACTTTCCAGGAAAGTGAGTGGGTGAAGGAAGCAAAAGCAATTTTACTTCAGAAGTAAAACTGGGGGAAAGTCTGACCAGCAGCTAGGACAGGAAGTTCTCTTTGGTGAGGACAGTTCTCAGAGGCTCAAAGCCTGTCCAGCCTCCTGAGGTCATCTGTCCCAAGTTTCTCCACCTCAATGCTCTACCCAAGGAGTTCCTCCAGGCTGAATGTTCCGTGAATCATCTTTCCCACAGCATTTTAGCTTAGTATGAAAACCGTTCAAGAGGCACAGAAAGGAAACCTTTCCCCTCGCTGTGCTCCCACTGCCTGGTGAGCCGCGGGCTCTGTTCCAGGCCACAGGGGAGGGTTTGCATATACTGTACACTGGTTAGGCAGCCAGACCTCCCAAGTCTGTCTCCCTGAGCCTCATCAGCTTGCGGAGCACACGTCCCACAAGGATCTTTCACTGTTGAAAGATTCAGAACGGCTCTGGAAATTTAGCTGAGCTTTAGAATAATCTCTAAGAACAGACACGATGGAAGTAGGATTTACACAAAGCTCATCCACGCATGTGAAAATACCTTTGCGAACTGTGCAGCAGCATCCCAACGTTAATTTTATTGCTATCCTTCCTCGATACAAATGTATTTAAAACAGTAAGAGTAATAATGCAGAGCTAGATAAAAGGTCTCCCTTCATTCATGTAAGAACAGAAGCCTGATGCAGAGGAAAAGCCCAGCCTACATTTTCTGTTTCTTACAATACCCCGTCATAAGAGAATGGGCTGCGGGGATGGCGGGTAAGAGGCGCGTCTTCTACTCTTGACGCCACAGCCTGTACCTTCTGATAGACCCGCAGCTCCGTCAGCTTCCTCTGCAGCTCAGATTTTAGCTCTCCTTGGACAGCCATGTCTGAAACACAGTAGGCCAGGATCTCCAGGCATGACTCCAGGGGCCACCTGTCCACAAACCGCAGGGCCAGCTGACTTCTCAGAGACGCATCCTTCACAGGAAACAGGTATTGCCAACCTTCCTTGTCTATAAGACAAAACAATGTTCAGCAAGCCTGCCAGGAAGGAGCTTAAAGACCCCCAATTACTTAAGAGGGCTTTGTTCTATAGTTCTATCTGATGACCCAGGAGCTTGCGGGGGTGGGGGGGTGGGGGTGGGGGAAAGAGGGGGCAATCCATGTGGCTATAACTAGGTCTTATACCTGGAATATTACATGACAGGAAGAAACCCTCTACTCCTAGTACCTCTTTATGCAAACCTATCACAGTCACGGTACTTTCTGAAGGAAGAGAAGGAGGGAAGGACAAAGGAGAGGGGGAGAGGAGGGGAGGGGAAGGGAGGGGAAAGAAGGGGAGGGGAGGGAGGGATGCTTCCCACATTTTTTCCTGCTGCACATTGGTACCCTTGCAAACTCATCTTGTCAGTAAAGCGTGAGTGCTCCCTGCAATTTCCCCTCTGCATCCTATATAAAAGTTACTGGAGTAACTGAGCCTCATTCCCTAAAGATCCTGTCACTAGGTGGCGCTCTCTCTCTTTCCCACACCCATTCACAAATCTGATCTTGGAGACACAAAAAGATAGAGCCCAAGCAATTAATATCATACAGTTCTTTTACTGGACTTAACCTTCGTGGGGGCGTTCTCCTTTCAAAGGGTGGCTCGGCCTCTACTACAAAGCTACCCTGTACAGCACACCTGGCTTTTGCTCTCTCTAGTGGAGGAGTATGGCTCACTGATTTTCTATTTTGATTATACATGAAAATCTTGTGTGTGTGTGTGTGTGTGTGTGTGTATACATGTGGAGGTCAGAGGTTGACGTTGGGTATCTTCTATTGATCTCTACCATAGTTTTTAAAAAATCTTATTTATTATTGTGTGTGTGATACGTGTGTATGTTGCACACATGCCATGGTGGAGGTCAGCCTTGGGAGTTGGCTCTCTCCTACTTTTATGTCAGTTCTGGGGATCAAATTCAGGTCACCAGGCTTGTGTGGCAAGCACTTTTAGCAGCTGAACCATCTTACTAGCCTCAGACCTTATTTTTTGAGACAGTGTCTTTCACTGACTTGGAACACCATGTTTGGCTTGACCTGCTGGCCAGTTAGTCCCCAGGATCTACTTGTCTGTCTCCTAAGCACTGGGGTTACAGACGTGTGCTGGACCACACCTGGCTCTTCCGTGGGTGCTGGGGATCAACATCAGGTCCGCATGCTTGAGCAGCCAGCACTTTGCCCACCCTGCCATCTCCCTAGCCCCTTGTTTTGTTTTGAGACAGGCTGGCCTCAAACTTCCTATCCTCCTGCCTCAGCTTCCCAAGTGCTGGGCTATAAGCACTGACCACCAGGCCAGCTCACGGTTCATTAGCATGTGGATGTCGCAGTCCTTTATGCTGTTCTGGCAGAATGGCGTAGCTGGAACAAAGGTCATGTGACCTATAAAGTACTCTGTAGAAAAAGACTGCTAACTTCCCTTCTACAGTTACCACTTAATTGAACTCCATCCTGGACCTCGGAAGGCAGGACCCGGATTGTCATTTATACATCTGACAATGATTCTGATATGCAGGATTGGAAAGGTTGAAACTAGTTCTAGACACCCATTCAAAGTCACACAGGCTTGGGTTCTCGACTCCACTCTCTTCACGATCCCGGGTAAATTTTTTAACCCCTCCGATCTTTAGTCTAGTCCCAGGAAAGTGAGATTATGGTGACACAGTGACTCTCCCTAGAGCTCCTGTGGAGACTAAATGTGCTCCTGACCCAGTGAGGGAGGTGGAGCGCTCTGCTTACCACATGCTGCAGCACAGCTCAGCACCGCATCCCTCACACTGCTCAGGTCGTCCAGGTCTCGCCCATACACTTCAATAAGCTGGAGGGCCCGTGGCCAGTCTCTGGCCACCAAAGCTGCCTCAAAGGCCTCAGTTAGTACATCCAGGGCCACAGGAGAATGCAGGCCCAGAAGTACAGTAGAGAGACTGGCCTGTCCGCAGAGACTGGCTGCTAGACCCTGTCCCGGCTCGGAGGCTTGGTGTAGAGGCTCCCAGGCAGCCAGGAGGGCAGCCTCAAACACAGGAAACTGTTCCAGGAGGTGCTCACACTCCTGGACTACCTTCTCTGCAGTCAGAGGTGCCTCCCTGCGACCACGCAATTCCTTCCATGACAGGCTAGGCTTGCTGACCTTTGTCCCTCGGGAGGCCCGCAGGCAGGCCACTGTGGCCAGTATCCTTGAGCGAGACTTAAGGAAGGCCAAGGCAGAGGAGGTGAAGGCTGGGAGTGATGAGTCCTTTGGGGAGGAACAAGACTTTCTCTCTGATGAGGGATTCTTGCTTGGTCTAGGGGAGTCCAGCACAGAGAGGGGCAGGCCATCCAGGAGGTGAGAGGTGTGCTCCTGAGCCAGCATGCCCAGCTGGGTCAGAAGGGATGAGGCCTGCTGGCTTTGTCGAGAAGGGCAAAGAGTGAGGGGCTCACAGCAGCAGCTGACAATGACCTGGGGCACACTCAGGCTGAGACCTTCTTGGGCAAGCAGGGCTGCCAACCTGGAGGAAAAGAAGCAGAAGGCATGTGAGGCCTGAACACACAGGCACCATTCACAATCTTACAAATGCATTCATTCATTCATTCATTCATTCATTCATTCTAGACCAGGTTGTGTTGGGTAGTCCTGGCCGGCCTCAAACTTATTGCCTTTACCTCCCAAGTGCTGGGCTTCAGGCAGGTGTCCTCACATAGCAAAGAGAAATAAAGGCAGTTAATCATTCTCTTTGAAGAATAATGTAACAAGCAGTTCACCAGACATACTACTTAGCTCCATATGACTTCATAATCTGAGAGATCTGTCCACAGCCCTCTATAGGGAGGTGATTTTTCTATAACTATAAAGTATTATATAACATAATTTATCCCATCTTAGCAGATCATGGAGCCTTCTGGTCTATTGCACATGTAACCACTTTTCATCCGTACAACCAAGAGGCAGGATAAATTTCCCTACATGGTTTGCTAGGTTAAAAGACCTATCAATTTGTTTAATTTTTTTTTTTTTTTTTTGAGACAAGGTTTCTCTGTGTTACAGCTCTGTCTATTCTGGAACTCACTCTGTAGGCCAGGCTGGCCTCAAACTCAGAGATCCACCTGCCTCTGCCTCCCAAGCGCTGGGATTAAAGGGGTGCCCCACCTCTGCCTACAAATAGCACACAAAAGAAGAGATTTAATTACGGTGTTTTCATAGTTTGCTCTTGTAGACCATCCTCTTTGACCTGTCTTCTCTATCTGCTGATTCCCAGCCCTTTCAACTTTAGTAGTCCCCTCCCTCCTCCTCCTCTTTCTCCTCCTCTTCTTCTTCTTTTTGGTTTTTCAAGACAGGGTTTCTCTGTGCAGCCCTGGCTGTCCTGGAACTTACTCTGAAGACCAGGCTGGCCTCGAACTCAGAGCTCCATCTGCCCCTGCCTCCTGAGTGTTGGGATTAAAGGCCCATCACAGTGCTCCATCACTGATACAACTGCCCCAAAAACCTCTTCTTCCCATCTTGTCCCCTTTCTAGTTTTATGATCTATGATCATACATATATATATATATATATATATATACACACACACACACACACACACACACACATATATACTATTACCTATAAAACACACACACATACACACACACACACACACTTTAAAAGCTAGGATCTGTACATGGAGAGAATATGCTGTATTTGTCTGAGTCTGTGTTGCCTCATTTAATATGATAATTTGAGATTCATCCATTTTCCTGCAAATTTCATTTTTCTTTACAGAGTATTAGCTTCCATTGTGCACATGCAGCACATTTTCATGGTCCGTTCACCTCTTGATGAATACCTCAACTGATTTCATCTCCCTGTTTTTGTGAATAGGTCAGCAACAAACACCACGCTATAAGTCTCTCTGTGGTGGGATAGAGAGCGCTCGATGCACGGGAGTGGTGTCGCGAGGTCATACGGCAGTCCTGTTTTTAGCTCTTGGAGAAACCTCCACACTGATTTCCATAGTGGCTGTACCGGTTTATCCTCCCACCAGACTGAATAGGGCTCCTGTCTTCCCACATGCTCACCAGAATTTGTTGTCATTTAGTAGATAGTAGACTAGGGTGAGAAGGACCCTCAAAGGAGTTCTAATTTGCAATTCCCTGATGGTTAAGGATGTTGACTACTTTTACAAATATTTATTGGTCATTTGTGATCAATTTGTAATCTTAATAGATACTGAGAAGATGATCTGTCATGGGAGTTATAGCAATTTTTATTCCTTACCAGCAATGCCTGAGGATGGTTATTTTTCTATAGCCTACATGGCCATTGTTGCTGAGCCTCTGGCTTTTGCTCATCTGTGAGTGAAGATTCACCATTAGCCTCCTACCTATCACACACACTAGCAGTGGCAAGAGGACAAAGAAAAGAAGCATGTTGGATTTTTTTTTCTTTCGGTTTTTCGAGACAGGGTTTCGCTGTGTAGCTTTGGGGCATGTTGAATGTTAACATACTATAAAAGAGTAAAAGCACCACAGGTGATGTCTACCTGTCTGGAGGAACTTGTCTCTCAAGCAGGAGATGGGACACCAGTTGGGAAGAGCTCTGTTGCAGGAGAACAAAGGGATTTCCAACCTTGACCTCCACGTTATCTGAGAAAGGAAAGAAAGGATCTTTGTTTGTCCTGCTGGGTTGCAACTGCTCAGGGCTCTGTTTCAGAGAACAGATTAGTCACATTGTGAATGGCAATGATGACAACATGAAGTTCCCTTCTGTGGATTCACAGTAGGTTAAAGGTATTCCCAACGTGACCCTGGATACAAGTTTATTTACATCTTACAGTGCTAAAGACTTCCAACCCAGCAAACTTCAGTGGCCAGTCTAACTACAGACAACATGCAGCGCTCATTCCAACCTGACTGAAATTGAAGTTGACAGTTTGAGCATCCTGTCTCCGCAACACTTGGGACTAGATGTGTTTCGGCTCCTGGAATGTTTGCATGCACAGATTAGGGTATCGTGGGATAGGATCTAAGTCTACACACTGATGTTTCATTTACATCTTATATACAGAACCCAAAGGTAAGATTAGACAGTATATTCATACATCTGTATTTTAACTATGAACTGTCAAATCATTTATGGCATCAGGTTGGTAGTTAAAAAGGTTTGGGATCTGGAAAAATTTAAGACTTCAGATTTTTTTATCCATCTACCTGGAACTTGCTAAGAACTCAAAGAATCTGGGACTCATGTCAAAAGCTTGATTTTTCTGCTGGACTCTCAAATCTATGATGGAGCCCAGGTCTGACAGAATTTTTGTTCTGTTTTTGTTACAGGGTATTACACAGCCCAGGCTGGCCTGAAACTCCTGATCCTTCTGCCTCGGCCCCCTGAGTGTTGGGATTATAGGTGTGCACCACCACACCTGGCTTCAAGGACTTTTTTGAGGCACCAATTCCGTGAAATGTTATTGAGGACTTCCATGTGCTGTATAATTTTACTTAACACAAAGATGCAAAATATAGACAGATGAGTAAGAGAATGCTACAAGTCTGGTACCCTTAGTTATTGTGTACCTAGAGAGAGCCTTTTAAGGAAGCACGCCCCCTCTTCCTTTCCCTAAATAACTGCCCGATGACTCCGTATCGTTCTCACTACTTACCAGGGTCAGAGCTCAAACTCCGAAGAAGGACCGCAGCCAGGGTGCTGCAGTAGCTGAAGAAGGATCCCACATAGTCAGCCTGCCTGCTGTCTGCCAGCACCTGCTTCCCCAGGGTCTTCTGGAGGAGCTGACTTTGGATGTGCACAGGGTGGGCCTCTGCCTCGGGGGCCTTCTGGGCTGCCTGCTCCACTAGGGAAGTGAGTGGAGTACTCTTGGGCTCTAAGAGGAAGGAGGGTAGGAGAAGAGACATGGCTTTAGCCTCTGCTTTGGGTTAATTTCTAAAATTAAATATTTATTTTATTTTTTATTTTTATATAGGTGCATGTATATGTGGATTTGGGGTTCCTGCAGAGGCCAGAAGATGTAGGAACCACTGGAGCTAGAATTATAGTTGTTTGTGAGCCACTCAATGTGGGTGCCGGGAACTCAATTTGGGTCTCTGGAAGAGCAGCAAGTAGTCTTAACCACTGAGCCATCTCTCTGGCCCCTCAGCTTTGGGTCAACTTTTGATCCAGTGTGTAAACTGACCTTCCTACAGAGTGCACTGGCTCTCTATAGGACATAGGTGACTATGTGAGCCCCACACTTAGAAGGTGGACAGACAAAACAAAACAAACAATTCAGCCATGTGGGCAATCGATCTCAGCCAGGAAGAGCCTGGAGTCTAGAGCAATCAGACCAAATAGTTGTTTTACCCTGTGGTCTCTGGGGTGAAGCAGCTTTATGAAGAACACTTTCAGGGAGGGTTGACCAATACCAACTAACTACCAGCTGGGTATATTTCTCACCAGCAGTGAAAAAAATGTACCTGCTAGCGAGAGTGTTAAGTATCCTTTCAATTGAGAGTTGGGGAAGAGGGGAGTGCGATTCTGCAGGTGCCTTGCTTAGCTACAAAGGGCTGACCAAGCCCAGCTCCAGAGTGCAGAGCCTCTGCTCCAAAATGCTCATACGTCCTCGGCTGTCTCACCTCCCACGCTCAGTTCTTCTGTTTGTCTGGCCCCGTGCAGGCAGATCTGTACCTGGTAGCGTTAGTGCCTCTCTCAGTGACTGGAGAGTCTGATCCAGTTGCTGGGAAAGGCTGGTCTGGCTGGCCACACAGTCCTCGGTGAGGCTGGGCCAGCATGTCTGAAGCAGCTCGGAGATGCTGCACCGTGGAGGGCCTCCTCCCCTTTCTTCTAGGGTCTCTACGGAAAACATGCGAGAAAGGAAGAGGAAAAAAAGGTCTGCTGACTCACTGTTCCAAGTCCAGGAAGAACAAAAGTGGAAGACGAGGTGGTGTAGTAAAGCATCTCACCAGGTTTCGCTTGTCCCGTTAAGGTAAGTGGATAATTGAGAATCTTATTAATTTGCTGAAGGACAACAGGAAAACCTCGAATACCATCGGGATGGAGGACGACCTGGTCTAAGCGTCGACCTGAAATAGAAGAAGGAAGAGGGACACTGGAAGAAATGGATTTCCAGAGGCGGATGCCCAGCTCCTCGTGTAACTTTATCTTTTCTAAGAGTAAGTGTGAGGTACACACTGTGTCATTTTGGGTGACAAGGAGCAGAGCTGGTGTACGCCATGCCTGAGCTTCCAGGACTGCCTCGGCCGTCAATGGCAGATTCAGAATCTCTGGCATTTCTGTGGCATTTGTTGACCAAAGCCAAAGGGGCACTTGCTGTGGATTTGCCTTCTGACTGTCTTCAGCCATGGACTTGAGCTGGAATCAGATTTCTATTTTCCAGTCGCCCCAGTAGATCATCATACTTCCGTACCCAATTCCTCTAGGCCAGTGGTTCCCAACCTTCCTCATGCTGCGACCCTTTAACATAGCTCCTCATGTTGTGGTGACCTCTAACCATAAAACTAATTCACTGCTACATCGTAACTGTAATTTTGCTACTGTTACGAATTATAATGTAAGTGTCTGTGTTTCCTGATGGTCTTAGGCGGACCCCCCCCCCAAAAGGTTGTGCGATCTCAAAGGGGTTGCGACCCACAGGTTGAGAACCTCAGCTCCTAGGACATTTCCCTTTATCCTGGTTTGCAGAGTCATGGCAGTCCCAGGCGAGGGTCAAGGCCTTCACCCAGGAGGGGATTGCAGTATAATGGCACTCATTCACTTGTCCCTTGGTTTTTGTATGCTAACAGATCGAACCCAGGGCTCAAGCATGCTACCCCCCCTCCCCCGCCATCTGTATCATCCTTGAAAGCATGTTTCTTTCCTCCTCCTCCTCCTCCTCCTCCTCCTCCTCCTCCTCCTCCTCCTCCTCCTTCTTCTTCTTCTTCTCTTTATTTTTTTTCCAAGACAGGGTTTGTCTGTGTAGTTTTGGTGCCTGTCCTGGATCTCGCTCTGTAGCCCAGGCTGGCCTCGAACTCACAGAGAAGCCTGGCTCTGCCTCCCAAGTGCTGGGATTAAAAGTGTGCGCCACCACCACCCTGCCCTCTTTCCTTCTTTTTAAAAAGAACCAGTTCGTGGGTTTCTTTGTAGCGTCTTCCTACCACACGCCATTGCACTTCTCTCCTATTGCTCCTCCTCTCTCTACTCCTGTTGTGGAGCCTTCTTCCCTACAAGCCTAGCTGCCCTTTGACCTCCCTGCTGAATGTATGTTTCTTCCTTCAATTTTATGATAAATTAGAAAAGAATTTCCTTGAGTGACTGCAGATTGCTGTCTGTGAATATGAGCCACCCAACATCTGTATTTATGCCATTAGGATGAGGGCATCAATAATGTTTAATTCTTTCTCCTTTTACTCTCTCCACAACCTCTTAAGGTTTGCTGAGCTCATCGCTACAGCTGAGATGAACGAATGAATGAATGAATGAATGAATGGATAGGAATGGAGAGAAGTGAACGCCACCCACTTACCCCGGCTCTCCAGGCTGCTGCTCAGTCGCCGCTCGGCTGTTTCTAAGAGCTGTTTGCAGGTCTTCCAGAGCTGGCACTGGCAGCAAGCCAGGTCAAAGGCAGCCATGGCAGGGGGACTGAGGTCTTCCAGAACTTCTCTAAGAGGAGTGGTGGGCTCCGCCAGAGTAGCGTTTATCCAAAAATCTTCCTGGAGTGTGGGGATGGGGTCTTCGGAGGGGCTGAGGAGCTTGTCAGTCACATCAGAGATGGAGTAAAACACCATTCCTGGACACGGCAGCAGTGAAGAGCAAAAAGCAAGGGTCACTGTGAGTCTAGCTACCACCGCAGTATGAGGAGTAGTTTGGGGTTCTTGTGCACAGGATCTGCACACACTAACCCTTTCGTTAGGGCCTGCTCTTACAGAATCAAAACAAAGGTAAGAAAAAAAGGCCACAATAAACCCAGGAGGTAGCGATGAAGGAGCGCTTCTTCGCAATAGGATCTAACGCAGGCGAGAAAGACGCGGATCAGGGTAGAGCAAGTGGAAACACTCTCTAAACACATTGCTAAGGAGGCAAAGTAGACAGCATTACTGCTGTAGGAGCCCCTTTCTAGCAAAGCCATTGAAAAGATGTGCCGAAGTATGTTTCAAAGAGGGGCCGGGGAGAGGCCAGTGCCAGCTCAGTGGGTAAGACACCTGCTGAGCAAGCATGGGGACCTGGGTATGTATTTTACGTAGGCCTGGAAAGTTTCTGGAAGCATTTGTAAGGGGCAACACATGATGGTAACCTGATCCATGGGGTCTGGGGAGCAACCAGAGAGGTGAGAATGTAGCACAAGCTTCGGGAAAGAAGGGAAGGCAGCTGTTGGAGTGGGCTGCCACAGCTGGGAACTGACAGGTGGCCCCCAGGCTACAAACATGAACCAGCGAGTTTTCACTTTAGGAACGGCCAAGTAATAAGC
The DNA here is from genome assembly GCA_902168425.1 of Peromyscus attwateri. Taxonomy (NCBI): domain Eukaryota; kingdom Metazoa; phylum Chordata; class Mammalia; order Rodentia; family Cricetidae; genus Peromyscus; species Peromyscus attwateri. The sequence continues at coordinate 11,522 of CABHPP010147538.1, forward strand.
TTTATGGCTGAATAATTGCAAGAGAAAGGAACAACTCCTAACAGTCCTCTAATGCCCAAGTGAGGGATCCCAAAATGCACCAGGCCAACACTCCTGCTCTTTAACTTAAGTTGGGGATGATAAGCAGGAATGGCTTGAGTGACAGGCCTGTGGCCACCTAGTCAGGGAGGCTGGGTGCAGCTAGGAGACTGCTTGGAATGTGTCGGGATCGCTGGCTTTTGGGATGGGTGTCCTGCTTTCCATTTCTGGTGACTTCTCATGATGATTTGGGTGGTTTCTTCCCTTACGCCACTACCCCAGCTACCTCTCCATCTCTGATGTCAGCATGGAAGACTGACCTGCCGCTGCGGCGCTGCCAATGGCTTGCAGAGTGGAGCGCCCACTGCCAGTGCGTCGAACGGTGTTGTTACCCGCATCGGAACTCTGGTTCTCAATCTTGTGCTCGACCCGGGCCAGCTCCTGGATCACCTCTTGGTAACGCTCTACAAACATCAGCTCCCCGGCACTCGGGGAGGACTTGAGGTTGAACATGAATACCACCTGTCACGAGAAAGGGAGGGGTGTGGCGGGGGTGGGTCCACATAGTCTGGGAACATCTAGCGATAGGATGCTGGGCCGATTCAGGAGACCATGGTCCCAAGATGGCCATTTTAGAGCATCAGGGAGCCTCGGGTTTTTCTTTTAGAGACACAGATTTTCAGTGTAGCACTGGTTGTCCTAAAACACACTATGTAGACCAGGGCAGCCTGGATCCACCTGCCTCTGCTTCCCAAGTGCTGGGATTAAAGGCATGTTCCACTACACCCAGCTAGCACTGAATATTAAGAAGAGACCAACTACAAAACAGCTCATAAAAGTCCATAAATAAATCACCAAAGGTCAGAGGGAAATAGCAAATGTTACCAGTGACTTCAGAGGAGAAACCTATGGGAAATACACAAACAAGAACGTTTTCTTCCTGACCAGGAATTTAAGCAACTGATACTATTTTAGTTGTTGTGATGAAACACCATGACCAAAGCAGCTTGGGGAGGAAAGGGTTTATTTGGCTTACACTTCTACATTGTAGTCCATCATTGAAGGAAGTCAGGACAGGAACTCAAATAGAACAGGAACCTGGAGGCAGGAGCTGATGCAGAGGCCATGGAGGGGTGCGGCCTACTGGCTTGCTCAGCCTGCTCTCTTATAGAACCCAGGACCACTAGTCCAGGGGTGGCACCACCCACAATGGGCTGGGCCCTCTCCCATCAATCACTAATTTAAAAGCCCTACAGGCTTGCCTACAGCTCGATTCTATGGAGGCATTTTCTCAGCTGAGGCTCCCTCTTCTCTGATGATTCTAACTTGTGTCCAGTTGACACAAACCAGCATAGATACTACTTAATACTTAACACACTAACAAAGCGTAAGAATAAACCCTCCAGGGGTACGCCACAACCGCTGGGGAGTTTGGGAATCTTTTAAATGTTAAAAATGTATTTTTAAAAACATATTTTTAAAATAATTACGTTTATTTATTTATTTAGAGGGAATGTGTGTGGGTACATGAGTACCACAGTATACATGTGGAAGTCGGAGAGGAACTTGCAGGAGTTAATTCTCTCCTCCAACCATGTGGGTGCCAGGGGTCAAATTCAGGTTTTCAGGCTGGGTGGCAAGTGTCTGTACCCACCGAGACATTTTACTTGCCCTAAAATGTGCTTTGACTTAGTAATTTAGGTGAGACCCCTTTCCTTCCCTTCCCATCCTCCCACTCCACCCCTTTGTTGAGGCAGGCTCTTATTCTGTAGCTCAGGTTGGCTTCAAATTCACAGCAATCCTCCTGCTTCAGTACTGGGCTTACCAGTGTGAGCCACCATACCCAGCTATGAGAATTTTCCTTAAGGAAATAATTCCAAAGGCTTTACACATAAGGGTGATCATGTTTCCAGAGCATTATTATAATGCTGAAAAATAATCTGTGTGTTGGACAGAAAGAAAATGACTTAAATGTGATGATGATCACTGGAAAGATATTGGCCAAAAATATACATCTTTAACATTGGTTGCTTCTTTTTTTCATTTTGGTTTTTCAGGACAGTTTCTTTGTGCAGCTCTGGCTGTCCTGGATGGAACTTACTCTGTAGACCAGGCTGGCCTTGAACTGAGAGATCTGCTTGCCTGTGCCTCCTAAGTGCTGGGATTAAAGGCGTGTGTCACCACCACCTGGCTTACATAGGTTATTTCTATATTAGTGTTAAAACTAATTTTATTTTCTTGTTAATACTGTTTGTAATATGTAGAACTTGTTTCGTAACTAGGTTAAAAAATAAAGTGTGCACACCACACCCACACCAAGGTTTAAGGAAAGGAAGACAAACGTGTGGTATTTAGAGGAGAAAGCACCATGTAAACTAGTTGTTCAGGTTGAAGAAAGGCTGGGAAGTAAGAACAACAACAGAACAGTGAGACTAGGATCTGGTTTGGATCCAGGAGTTAACTCACTGTAAAGCCCAGCACGTGTGAGAGCCTTGGTTCAAGCCTCAGCACTACAGAAACAACAAAGGAAAGCATGTAGTGTGGGGATCCCCTGCCTTGTCCAGAGGCTCCTAATCATGAAAGTAGGAACTCTAAAAGGAACAGGGGAGTTAAGGAAAGATCATCTTAGCATGGAGATTTCCCCCAGGTCTACTTAATAACTGGAGTCGTGCCATAGAAAATTCTAACCTAGATGTTCAGGGACCAGCATTAAGTTTCAAAAAACCCACGGAGCGTTTGAAGCACAGAAGAGTGGTACTTAATGCTATTGAGATTAACCAACACAGAGGATTCTTGCATTTCTCACGGCTCCTGTATAATCTTCTTAACCTTACTATGAGTGGGAAATGCAAGAATTATAATGAGCTACAATTGTCCACAGAGGATCAAGGCTCAGAGAGCTTGAGACATTCTGACTGCTATTCCAGGGTTATTTTCCCTGCATCCCACGGCACTCCAGTTTGCTAGCCCTGATGCTGTACGCTGAACTGAACTGCCATTCTGTGTACTACCAAAAGCTATCGCATTATGATTTTTAACTATATAGAAACACAGATATGTTCACAGGAGTATGAAGAAAGAAACAGAAGCTTCCCTGTTTGGAGGTCATGAGATTGTGGCTATTTTATTTTGTTAAAACGCTGCTTGTATTAAGAACACAAATAACTCTGGGTGGCGGTGGTGCACGCCTTTAATCCTAGCACTCAGGAGGCAGAGCCAGGCTTCTCTGTGAGTTCGAGGCCAGCCTGGTCTACAGAGTGAGATCCAGGACAGGCACCAAAACTACACAGAGAAACCCTGTCTCAAAAAACCAAAAAAAAAAAAAAAAAAAAAGAACACAAATAACTCAATGTCTCTAAGCCTGCAGTACCAAGCACTGGGCCTGCACATGTGGAAATTCCTTTCTGTTTTGTTTTTTTTTTCTGCTCAATGTGACCCCCAGCAAGCCCTCTCAAGTACCTTTGGGGTCACATGCATATTTAGCTTTCCTGGAGGCCCAATATGACAGCCAGTCAGGGACTGACTTAGCATGCTTTACCATGACAAGTCTCCCTTTACCTGATGGGCTTCTGCCAAGTTCCCCCTGAGGATACAGGATGCCAGCAGTGACTCCGGTGGGGAGAACATCATGGGGATGATTGAACTCTGAGGCTGAGGCTGTAACCGGCTGTCCAGCTCCACCTGCCCAGACACAGCACTCAGACTCCCTTCTGTTGGGTGCAACAACATTGGACACAGTCAGGAGAAAACATGGAGTTGTCACCTCTCTCCAAACGCCTATATTTCCTCTGAAAGATCTGTAAATGGGTCTTGGTTTTTGTTTAAATGAAGGGTAAAGATTTATTACCATTACAAGTACCAACTACCTTCCTTGACTAGCCACCTGTTTCTCTCTGCTGTTGGGTAAGTTAACTGAGAGAGAAAGCCTTTACTCTTTTCCGGGCTGACATCTGCTCCGTTGTCTGCAGAACGAACCTTGAACAAAGGTTTTGTTCTGGTGTTTACACCACAGGGAACGGCAGGTCTGGACACGGGCAGAGCTGCCCACAGTCAGTAGCAGGGTGGGACCCAGATACCTGAAGTGCTTGTGCTCAGCTCACTGCTTGTATTCTCCAGGGATGGTGGGTTGGAGCCTCTTTCCCGGCCATCTAGAGGTTGAAAAGTGAAATTCGGTCACCAACTCCTTATAGTGTGTAAACTGCAAAGCCAGCCTACATGCTGAGATCTGGGTAGACTGAGGATGGATGGCAGGTACGATGTGGTCCCGGAGCTCTCTGGGTAGCAGTCTATACCAGCGGTTTTTACCATGTGGGGTCTCAGAGTCCTCAGAGCTGGTGATCACCATCTGCTAAGTACTAGCAATGGCTTGGTAAAATAAAAGCACAACTAATCATGACTAGGAAACAGTAGGGCACAAAGAGGAGTCATGACGTTTTCTGACATAGAGGGTGTGTCTTCAAACATGAAAAGGGAGGTGACAAAGGCCACCCTGATTAAAACCCAGAAGAAGTGGCTCAGCATCAGCTTTCCTAATGCTGAGACTTGCCAATGGAGGCTGGTGGTCCCTTAGTGTGGCCTTGTGGAAGCTGTATCACCCAGCAAGGGAGCCCCCTTGGCCCGTTGCTGAGGCTGCTCTGTGGAAAAGGAAATGGAATGCATGTTCTGGGGGCTGGATGACTCAGGTGGATGCAAACTCGGCCTCTGTCCCAAACCAATCAACTGGGTGGCTTCACGTAGTTTTCCCAGGTTTCTCTCATGGTATCCTTCACCTCACCCAGAGTGTTTATAGCGTGTGTGTGTGTGTGTGTGTGTGTGTGTGTGTGTGTGTGTGTGTGTGTTGTTATTATGCATATGTGAAGGGATATGTATGTTGTGTTGTGTGGGAAACTTCTGGATGGCAGGTAAGAAACTGTTACGACCTGACTCGGGAAGGGGTGGGACTAGGAGGATCTTCCAACTTTTGTTATGTTGACCGTGTGCTCTGCCTAGAAGAACATTAGACAAGCGCCAGTATGCCTCTTGGCCAGGTGTATGAGGACAAGACTTGAGGAGAGAGTTTTGTGGATCACCTGCCCGGGTCCTTCTAGTCCGACGACCTCGGCGGAGACTAGAGTGCCTTGTGGCAATGGGCCGGTATCTTCGGGAAGGCTGCTCTTCTGGAATAGCAAACACAGGCACAGTGATCAGCTGTGATGTGACACCTTGTGGAAACGGGCAGGGGCAACCTTCACTAAGCTCTGAGATGTCGTATTCCCTGGATTAGGGTGTGGCTCCCACGTGCCTGCTCCTTGCCCAGGTTGCCGGAACTTTTCTCCTTTCCTGCTTTCTAGCCCTTCTAGTTCTGTCTCCCTCCTCTCACCTGAGCCCTGGTTGCTTGTCACCACCTTGTACCGCCACTGGGCCTCAGAGAGAACCTTCGAGAATCGGTGCAGGCGGCTCTGCAGTCCATCTCTGCCTGCGGAACAGCTCTGGCCTTCTAGCAGCTTTGTCTCCTCGGGAGTGCTACGGCTGCTGATCTCATCGAGCTGCTCCTGAATAAGGCTGAGGAACGCTCCCATTGCAAGCTCGTCAGCCAGGAATCCACTCAGGCCACTAGTAAAGTGCTTTAGGTCCAAAAAGCTATGCTTAGGAGGCCCTGGCGAACTGTCTTTTGGCTCTGCCTTTGGACAACTTGGCACTGTGTGAGCAAGGCTCCTGGGTCCCCCCAGGGAACCCCGCTCTGACCTCCTCTCAGGAGGGGCTATGTGCTGAGGACTCTCTGACGGAGACCTCAAACCCAAGGAGCCCTTCCCCTCGATGTCCTCCTCCTCGGCATAGTCCTCCGGCAGGTGAGGCTCTGGGTGAAGGTCGGCAGAGGTAATGAGGAGCAAAGAGAAGATGTTTTCGAGAATTTCCAGGCACAGAGAGTTGGGGATACTGCGTAAATACTGTCGGCATCTGGCCAGGTATGTTGGGAAGAGATGGGAAGCACCTAAGGAGGATGAATAGAGAAGAGGCCAGAGGAAGAGAAGAAAGAGGGAAACATTAAAAAGCATAGCCCACTGAACATGCCCTATGTTTCTGCTCTTCAATTGTGACATTATTCCTTACTGTATTTCAGTTCTAGGAATGAAGGTAACATGGACTCTTTACCCCTCAATTCTGTTTTCACCTCCTGTTACTATAACAACAACCTCGGGCTACCTAGGTTTCTTAAACATTTGATATTCGACAAGGGGGTGGTAGCACAATTCTGATCCCAGCATTCAGGAGGCTGAGGCAGGAGGATTGCTACAAGTTTAAGGCCAGCCTGAGCTACAGAATGAAACTCTGCCATAAAACAGAAGGGGCTGGGGAGATGGCTCAGCGGTTAAGAGCAACGGCTGCTCGTCCAGAGGACCTGGGTTTGATTCCCAGTGCCCACTTGATGGCTCATAACCTCTGCAACTCCAGTTTTAAGGAGATCTGATGTTGTGTTCTGGCCTCTGTGGAAAGCAGGCATGTGCATGGTGCACAGACATACATGCAGGCAAAACACCTACATGTATTTAAAAAAAAAAATCTAAAAAACAAATTTAGAAGAAGAGAAGGAGAAGGAGGAAGAGGAGGAGGAAGCAGAATTAAGCATGATATTTCAGGACTGTAATCCCAGTGTTTGGGAGGCTTAAGAGTTTGAGGCCAAACCAGGCTACATCAATTTCTATTTGTATGACACAGTACAACTTGGAAGGAAGGAAGGGAAAAGGAAAAAAAATCATAAGTATTTTCTATTTGGAATACTGTTTCTTAAAACTAAGCTTCAATGTATATATCACATACATAAATGCACTTATTAATCTATTAACTTATGTATTTCATGAATGTGGGTGTTTTATCTGCATGCACATCTGGACATCAGAAGAGGGCATCAGATTCCATGGGACCACAGTTACAGATGACTATAAACTGCCATGTAGGGGCTGGGTGTTGAACTCAGGACAGGAAGAGCAGACAAGGCTCTCTCTCTCTCTCTCTCTCTCTCTCTCTCTCTCTCTCTCTCTTTTTCCTCCTGTTTTTCAGAACAGGGTTTCTCTGTGTAGCCCTGGCTGTCCTGGAACTCACTCTGTAGACCAGGCTGGTCTTGAACTCAGAGATCCACCTGCCACTGCCTCCTGAGCCAGTGGTCCATCTCTGCAGCCCCCGGAATGCTATTCTTACCGTGGTGTCTAGCTACACAAAGGGAAACATTTGGCAAATACTATGCCAGATGATCAGAGTAAGAGCCATTAAGATGTAAGCAGAGGCTGATAAATGGATAAGATCATTCCTGTGTACTTTCAAATCAAGGGCGCTCGCCCCATCCTGGAAGGGAATGGTGACCACACAGAGCGGTCACGGGGGATGATGTCTGCATATGCCAGGGACAGGGAAGCGCTGTACCTGCGGAGGGGAGGCAATCATTGCCTGGCTCCACCACGGCCAGGTCCTCGGAGGCGCCGTCTCTGCAGTCCTGGCACTGAGAGTGCTGATGTGAGTTCACACAGAGGGCGTAGACAGCATATTTCATGGCACAGAAGCCCTGGTAGAGGGTCAGGCTCTGACACTGGCTCAGGTGCTCAGGGACTGAGGCATCCTGGGTACCTGAAGCCGAGAAACAGGTAGAACTTCAGAGTTAACCTTTGCAGGCATGAGTAGTGAGCACGGCTGAAGGAAAGGGGGTGGATCTGTAGTTCTTGGCGTCCTGTGCGTCTGACCTGCAACTTCCCAGGCCTCTCCCCTAGTCAGTACCAGCTTTGTCCTCTTTGCTTTTCTGCACCAGTCTTCCTTCTATATGATGCATGGCCTCCATTACCTGGGCGCTAACTTAGACTCCATATGGTTTGTACCCCAGCCATGGTCCTGTTACTGCCCTTTTCAAGTCAAGTCCCAAGCTCCAAGTACATCTCAATGGATTTACATGGCCAAATGTCAAGTACATCATTGGAAGCCTTTGATACTTATAGCTGAGAATCAGAATTCTAGTTCTTTTAGGACATTTACCAAACAAGTTACCTATCTTTCCGGAGGTGGGGTGGGGAGAAATGGAAAAAAAAAAAAAAAAAAAGGAATGTGGACACACCGGTTTGTGGCTTGTGGAAGGTCCTTTTGAAAAGCAAATCAAAACAACATCTCCCTACTGGAAACATCTGCTCTCACCTGAGAAAGGTACCTGACCTGTGCGGAAACAATGTGAGGACACTATGGCCAACTCACCATGCTCTCGCTGGAGGTCCTTAGCTGGCACCTTCTGTAAGAGCTTGAGGACCTCTTCCTCTCCAAGGGCTGGAAGGTTTGTAAGGTGATGGAGAGAGTAGAGCACTGAGTGGCTGTCTCCGCCATGTAAGTGACATAAGAGCTCTCGCTTTGGTATGAGGCTGCTGAAAGAGAAAGTTGGAAGGATGGACAGGGAGGCAGTTTTTATTATTGCCCAGCAGAGAGACAACTCTGTTTCCTCTTGTTTTTCTTCCCTGGCCTATAATATTCCAAGTTTCACTTTCTCAAACTATATTTTACTAGGTCTAGGATAAAAGGTAACATTTATCCACCTTGAAGGAATTATATAACTCAAGTTAGCTGCTTGTCTAGAAAGGATCTAGGAAGGGCCTTTCTGACCAGTGGAGTCTAAGAAGGGCCCAAAGATCCGAAGATCCTAAGGTCTAGACTCTGGAGCTCTGAAACAGGCTTCCTCGGCTTTCCTCTGAGTGAGAGCCCTTCCTACTCTCTCCTCCCGCGACTTTCTGAAGCACTGGTGAGAAGAACAAGGAACAAAATGGAAACTCAGATCTAGGTGACGGCAGGCCTCACTCCGTAACCTTGGCTGGCCTGGCACTCGCTCTGTAGCCCAGGCTGGCTGTGAACTCACAGAGATCTGCCTGCCTCTGCCTCCCAGGTGCTGAGATTAAAGGAGTGAGCCACCATGAGTGGCTGTTAGCGTCCCACATTCAAAGCAAGAATCACGTCTGTATCTACTTCACCGGAATGTTGTAAGGGGCTTAAAAAAAGGCCTGGCCTATAGTACATGCCTAGTGATTGTGAGCTGTTGTTCTTTCAGACCCCAAATTATCCTCTGGCGTGACGTGATGGTCACAAATGGAAGCGAATCACTACTTATGTTTCCTCCAACCCCTGGTTTAACGGATGGAACAATTATTTCAACATTATCATTTTTTTCTGAAATAGAGCACAGGGTTGAGTGTGCCCCAGGTATGGCAACGACTTGACAGGGACATACCTGCTTTGCTGTACACACCACTCCAAGACCTCTAAATGAGCCCACAATCCTTCACAGGCATCCCTGAGAAGCTCGTCATGGCCTTGGTCCTAGTCAGTGTAAAAGAAACAAATGCTGACTCAGGCATCAGGTACTGTAGCTGACTGTGAGACTCTCAACTCTTTTAGGCCCAAAGGCCCTTGGCATTCGTTTCTGGAGCACCCTGAGGTGCTGAATGAGTTACCTGGGTCCTGTAGAGGGTTTGGAGTAATTGTTTAGCTGATTCAAGGCTCTGGCAGTGTGTCCAGCCCAGGAGTACAAGCAGGTGACTGAGAGGCCTGAATTCTCTATCAAGCAGGCGTCCAAGGCTTGAGAAGTCTTCCTCTTTCAACAGGGTTAGTGCTGTTACCTGTAAGCCAAAGGTCACCTGGTTACCCGAACTTGAAAGAATGAGTTCCAGTTTCATTAGGGTAGTTGGTTACATAAAAAGAAATGTTCACCAAAGTACAACATTCTAAGCATTTTGAAGTGAGGGACTGACTTCTGTTGTAATCCGGTCTCTTAGCATAGCACACAACCTACAAGTTGGGATTCACAACTATCTTTTGAAGTAAGTGAGGTTCAGTTGCAATTTGGAAGGCAAGAGTCAGAGTAATTAAATTTCCCTGCCAGCTAGGCCTTGTACTGCTGCCCTGGCCTTTGCTTTCTACATCCTCCAGAGAGCTGACACATAGCTGGCATTTCCTTCCTACCAAAGGTTCCACATGAGGTGACTGCAGCATCAGTTATGACTGGAACTGGGTGTTCTCAGAAGCCCCTCTCACCCTAGGGACTTGGGGATGACAACCAGATGATTTGTCACTGATTAGATGGCAGGAGCCGGATACATGAGTGGGAGAGAAACAAGAAAACCGAAACAGCCCAGGGAGGTTCTGGATTCTTCTATGACGGACAGTAGTTAAGCCTGACTTACCAGGATCTGCTCCAGGAAGTGTTTGTTGTTGCTCAGGCAGTAGAAAAAGGCCATTTTCCAAGCGTCGGCTGGGTCGGGAGTGGAGAACAGGGCCAGCATTGCCCGCTCAGGATCCGGATGATCTGGGGAGACTGAACAGCACATCAGGATGGTTACTAGGAAATAAAGAGCTCCTTTTTCTCATGCTATAGTCCACATTGAAAACCAACCAATCTGAGACTAGGCGCCTGTATTTATTTGCTTAAAATTTATTATTGTTATTTTTATATTGTGTGTGTGCCTGTGCATATTATGGAGTCCATTCTTTCCTTCCACTTTTATGTGGGTTACGGGGCTCGAACTCAGATCACTGGGCTGGTGTGGCAAGCACCTTTACCCACTGAGCTATCTTTCTAGCCCAAGAGTAGACTCTTGTAAAAACCCAACTGTTTACACTTTATCTTAACGATGCTTCATTCCTCTTAGTAGCTTCTGCAAAGCTCTTTTCTGTTCCTGTTCTTTTCTTAAGCTCTGATTTAAACAAACAACAAACAAACAAACAACAATAACAACAAAACATGCTATGTGGTTTTGCTTAGCCTCTCCTGTCTTGGACAACAAGCAGGTACAATACTAGTCCAGAACTTCAGAGGGCACACTGGAATTTACTAAAGCACAAGGAGAAATAGCCAAAGGAACACACCTTTTCCTGGAAGTGTGGCCTTTGGTGGCTTTTCCGCCACCTTCTCTGCATAAGTTTGGCCGTAGAGGGACAGTAGGCTCCGTCCAGCCTTGTGCGACAGGCAACCAAGCAGACGTTCCTCCTGCAGGGGACTGCCCTCAGTCCTGCAGGTCTCCAACAGTTCCTGACATAGGACACGCCATTCACTCTCTGGTGGCTCAAGAGTGCAACACAGAGCCTGCAGGGCTCCACAGACAGCGTCGGCCACCCCAGGCGGCTGAGGGGCAGGGTCCCGGAGGGTCTGCAGTCCCTTTCGAATGAGGCCCAGCAGTGTCTTCTGCAGAGGATTGTGACAGAGGCTGGCGCTGTGGTGATCCTCAAGCAGGAGCTCCAACAGGGCCTGGGCTAGCTGAGGGGCTTGCTTCAGAAGATTCCAGAGCACGGAGATAGCTTCAGGGCTGAGCTGAGGGGCCCCGCTCTCCCACCTCTGGCTTCTGTCAGGTATATTGCCTACTGGGCTTTGGGCTAAGGTTTCAAACAGCTCCTGGGTGGAGAATGAAGACAAGGATTGTAGTGGCCACCAACATGGTTATGACTGTGTGTCTTGACGGCTCGGCAGCAGTAACAAACATTTCTATAGGCATTTGTATAGCTAGCCACTGTTCAAGGCTCCTCACAGAAGAACCAAATCAACCATTATGATAATCTCCAGAGGAAGATACTATAGTTATTCCCATCTTACTGATGAGACTGAGGTTAAAAACGATTAGCTCAGTTACCCAAGTCCCACCCCACTCTTCTCAAAGTGTATATTGGTGACCTAAATTAAGACTATACATTTATAGACTAGGTGGGTAAGGCATTATGCACACCTAAAAGCAAATTTATTTATTTATTTATTTATTTTTGGTTCTTCGAGACAGGGTTTCTCTATGAAGCTTTGGCGCCTTTCCTGGAACTCACTCTGTAGCCCAGGCTGGTTTCGAACTCACAGAGATCTGCCTGCCTCTGCCTCCCAAGTGCTGGGATTAAAGGTGTACGCCACCACCACCCGGCAAATCAATTTATTTTTGAAAGAATACTACATATCAGCTTTTAACTACTGATCTGAACTCTGTCCATGTTTTAAGGTATAGTCCACTTTTTATCCTCTCATAAAACCCTTCTGCTATGGTGTGATCGTGTACCTTAAGAGTTCACATGTCAGCCGGGCGGTGGTGGCGCACGCCTTTAATCCCAGCACTCGGGAGGCAGAGGCAGGCGGATCTCTGTGAGTTCGAGGCCAGCCTGGGCTACCAAGTGAGTTCCAGGAAAGGCACAAAGATACACAGAGAAACCATGTCTCGAAACAAAAAACAAAAAAAAAAAAAAAAAAAAAAAAAAGAGTTCACATGTCAGTAGCCAGGTATGTAGCACATACCTGGAATCCCAGCACTTGAGAGGCTGAGACTTTGTGGCCAGACTGGGCTATGTGACAAGACACTGTCTCAAACAAACAACAACAAAGTAGTTCATGTGCTGGAAACTTAATCCCCAATTTCACATGTTAATATTTAGAGACTGAGCCTTTGGACAAGAGTTAAGATTAGATGGAATCTAATCTCAAGGCCAATTCCCATGATATGAGCAGCTTTGTAAGAAGAGAGACACCCCCGAGTTAGCACACCTGTCCACTCTCACTTTGTGATGCCCTCTGCCATGTATGGTGCAGCAAGAAGGCTCTTCCAGATGCCGGGCAGACACCAACGCTATGTTATTCTTCCCAGTGTCCAAACCATGAACTAAACAAATCTCTGTTTTACAAATTACCCAGCCTGTGGTACAAATTTAGTTTTAGCAACAGACATCAGAAACACTCCTTAATGTTTTTAATCCACACACCTTTGAACAAATGAGTTCAAATGAGTACCGTATGGTTCACTAAAAATACGTCTCTGATGTATTAGCTCAATTAGGTATTGAGTCTACCTCCTCAACTAGACTGTTAAAACCATGATTCTCTATAGTCTGCTTGTATGGGCAGACTGAAGAAGAAAGGGGCATGAGGATTTGCACTGTTTCCCACATCTGTAGATGCTGTGCAGGGATGGCTTTTTATTAACTGCTAGTCTATGAGCCCTTGAACTAATGCAAGTCAGTTCTAGATAAGTCCTATATGTCTTATCTGGAAGCAGGGTCTTAAGAAAACAAATAATGGGCTGGGGTGTGGATCAAGGACAGAGTGACTGTCTAGAATGTGTAAGACCCTGGGTTTGATGCTAACAAGAGTTAAAATAAATAAATGAAGTATTGAGTCTTAAGCACCTAAGAAGCAACTGATATATATATATATATATTTCTATATAGATACAGTTATCTATATCTCTCTATAGAAAAAAGCTAGCAATCTGATAGATGATATCGTTATCTAGATCTCTCTATAGATAAAGATATCTATCTACAGATATGGATAACTATATCTATATATTATCTATCTATTGATTGCTAACTTTTTTGTGGGGGGTGGCAATAGGAACAGGTTTTTACTATGTAGCTCAGGCTGGCCTCAAATTCTTGATTATTGGCATATACAATCATGCTTATCTAGACAAAGACAACATTTAGCTGGAATCTGCCCCTAGAAAGTTGTTGTAATGATTAGCTATAAAACATTAGTGTGTCTGTTATAGAAGACAAGTCCATCAAATATTAGTTCCTTTCTTCCCTCAAACTCTCTATCATCTACTGGTCAACAATTCAAAAATCTTAAACCCAAGTAATGAGTTCCGTCTAGGCGAAATGCAAAGAACAATTGATTGCCTGCTATGATCAGTACTGCTAGGCAATCTGCTTCCAGAATTCCAAAACCAGGCAAGTTATACTCACTCTAAACTCCCCTTGGAGGGGCCTGTCTATTGCTTCTCTGAAAACAAAGGACAGCCAACGTCTTAAGAGACCTGTCTCCCCTATGGCCCTGAAAGTTGAACTTGTTCAGTGACTGCAGATGGCCCTCAGGCTCTCTTACCTTGAGGATGTTCTCTGGAATGTCACCTTGGAGGTCTTCTGACAAAAAAAGAAACTCAAGTTTTCTCCGAAAAACAGCAGAAAGTAATTTCTAGAGGAATAATAAGCAATTATAGAGGTCAGGTATATGCTTTGCTTAACAAATACAGTTCCTCTTTAGTTACTCTTATTTCTGCTATTACTCTAAGATCAAGTACCTTTAGCCATTACCCCCTGGATACAATTTTTTTTACAAGATTAATTTTTATTTTTATGTATATGGGTGATTTATGTCTGTCTGTGCACCATGTGCAAAGTCTGGTGCCTGCAGAGGCCAGAGGAAGAATCAGATCCCCTGAGACTGGAGTTACAGATGGTTGTGAGCTGCCATGTGGGTGCTGGGAATTGAACCCAGGTCCCCTGGAAGAGCAGCCAGTGCTCTTAATCTCTGAGTCATCTCTCCAGCCCTCCTGGCCATGTTTTTAGATGCTTTCCTTTGGAAATAAAGTTGGCTAAACTGAAATTTTCTTTAAATTAACATGCAGGGGCTTGGAAAGACGGTTCAGTTCGAAAAGCGATTGCTCCACAGGCATGAGGACCTGAGTTCAGATCCCCAGCACCCACCTTTGAAAAAACAAAAAAAGGCTGGTGTGTGGTGGTATATACCATCAATCCCAGCACCTGCCTTTAGTCCCAGTACTTGGGAGGCAGAGGCAGGCAGACCTCTGTGAGTTGGTCTACATAGTGAGTTCCAGGTCAGTCAGAGCTATAGTGAGACCCTGTCTCTCAAAACAAAACAAAACAAAACAAAACAAAACAAAACAAAACAAAACAAAACAACAAAAACCCAATACCTGGACTGGAGAAATGGCTCAGTTGTTAAGATGCACAGACATATGTACACCTATATACATAAACACAAACATCACAACAACACAATAACAAACCAAAGAACAACAATAAATATCTAGGGTTAAATGTGTATAATCCCAGCACAGGAGGGTTCTGGGAGTGCGCACACACACACACACACACACACACGAGTTAAAGCCTACACTGATTAAACCCCAAGGTTTGTTCATTTCATGTGGCCTTTCTTTTCCTCTTTCTCTGTTTGGAGGCACGGTCTTGCCTGGTAGCCCAGGCTGGTCCTGTACTCAGGTCGTCTTGCCCTGTTTCCCTCCTGCTGGGATGAGACCAACACCATAACCTGACTCCCTCTTTTTGAAAAAAATCACTAATTTTTTTCATCAAGAATTTTTGTTGCTGTGGGCAAAACAGCTACAGGAAAGCCTTGGAGGGCATGCCCTCATAATCCTCTTTAATCCAACTGTGCTTTTGGTGTTCACTATCCTTTGTATACCAGTTGGAAAAAAAAAAAAAAAAAAACTAAAGGGAAGGATCTAATGTCTATTTAGCATGCATGCCTGGCAGAGGGTGCTGTATTTCATTTCCAAATCAAAGAAACCTGTGGCATGAAGCTATGTTTTTGTTTGTTTGTTTGGTTGGTTTTTTTGGAGCTAGGGTTTCTCTGTGTAACAGCTCTGGCTGTCCTGGAACTTACTTTGTAGACTAGGCTGGCCCCAAACTCACAGAGATCCACCTGTCTCTGCCTCCTGTGTGCCACCACTGCCTGGCTGAAGCCATATGTTTTAAACAATAATCCTTACTGGAAGTGAAATGGTTAAACAGTATTTTATAATCATTCCAAACATAAAAATTTTAAAAAGAGATATATTTTCTTTTTTCTTTCTTTCTTTCTTTCTTTCTTTCTTTCTTTCTTTCTTTCTTTCTTTTTCTTTTTTTTAGGTTTTTTGTTTTGTTTTGTTTTGAGACAGGGTTTTTCTGTAGCCTATCTGGAACTCACTCTGTAGTCCGGGTTGGCCTTGAACTCACAGAGATCCACCTGTCTCTGCCTCCCAAGTGCTGAGATTAAAGGTGTACACCACCACTGCCCAGCCTAGTGATATATTTTTAATCTAGAAAAATTAAAACATATAACTTGTAAACTATAATATAACTATAATATATAAAACTTAAAATCAACAAAGGAGAGGTATGATTAGTGACACTGAAAATTTATTTACCAAACTGGGCAGTGGTGGCGAATGCCTTTAATCGCAGCACTTGGGAGGCAGAGCCAGGTGGATCTCTGTGAGTTCGAGGCCAGCCTGGGCTAACAGAGCGAGATCCAGGACAGGCTCCAAAACTACACAGAGAAACCTTGTCTTGAAACAAACAAACAAACAAACAAACAAACAAACAAATTCATTTGCCACATAATTTTGAACAGCGGCATAGTGTATTGCATATAGATATGCTTCCATTTATTAACCAGGCCTGTGGCCTGTGTACCATGGACATGAGGGTGATTTCTAGCTTTCCTCTCTTAGTGGTGGCTTATCAGCAAACATCTCTGTAGCTAAACCTTTATACACATGCTTACACATGTAGGCCTAAACCACTGCAAGATAAAGAGACAGAAGATAAAAGTGAATGAAGGAAAGGAAAAGAGCAGGACCGCTTCACCTAACAATTAGAAGGCAGCCCTTGGCAGGCAGTGGGAGCCTGGGGGGGCAAGCAGCTCTTCGTGTCCAGAGCAGGACGCCACACCTGGCTCTGTAGTGCTCCCAAGTCCACCTGAAGTCTTGGTCCTCACAAAACAGTTTATGGTTCTCCAAACAACACAACTAGTCCTAGCACTGTTTACAGAAGTGAATCACTGGAGCTTTAAGGACTACACAATCTGTCTGATATTGGCCAAAACAAGAACAATTCCCCGTCTGGCCTAAGGAGCCAGGGAAGTGAAATCCACCACCTGATGTTGTTGAGCAACCTTCCAGAGAATAAGCAGCCAATGAGGTCACAAGTAAGCAAGCCAGCAGACCTCTCCCCCCAGAGGAAAGGTCAGTTAGTTCAACAGGCTTTGTGTTTGTAATAGGGAGATCCTTATTCAGTAACAAAGCCCCTCCATCCCCCTCCCTTCCAAGATGCTAGTGAAACATCTTTTCTCTTTCTTTTCTACTTTACCTCATTTTTGTTACCTTTCTCTCTCTTTAGTGCTGACTCTTATTTATCTTAGGTTTCATTATTTTACAATTCTGCTTCTCTTACTTGCTCTTTCTGCTAGTCTTTCTGTAATGTCTCTTTGCTAGACAACTAGCTAAATGTGTGTCTAAACGATACATTTAGGACGGGTGGTGGTGGCACCAGGGAGGCAGAGGCAGGAGGATCTCTGTGAGTTCGAGGCCAGCCTGGTCTACAGAGTGAGACCCAGGACAGGAACCAAAGCTACACAGAGAAATCCTGTCTTGAAAAACAATAACCAAAAAAAGATTTAGATCAGGAATTTTTGGTACAGTTATGGGTGAGACAAATGTGGAAAAAATGGAACTAAACAAACAAACAAAATAATCCTGATGAGTAAAAGCAATAAATACAAGGAAAATAATGATGGATATTTAAAATTTGAAGGCTAAATATAATGCTGAAGTGGAAAATGGACAGGGGTTGGGGTAGGTCAGATCTTGGTTTCATCTCTGGCTTTGCTGGAGTCATTTCTTTTGAGTCATATGCACGCGAGTTTGAGACAGTTTCATTATGTTGCCTAGGACAGCTTTGAACTCCTGGACTCTGGTGATCTTCTTGTGTCAGCTTCTTGAGTGCTGGGATGACAGGCTTGTGCCACCCACCCCACCCGTCTTGGCATAGTCACTGAACTCCACAAAATTCTCTTCAAGAGCAAGACTTCTAGAGATATTTAACAAAATACTATCACTCCTAATGATATTATATGCTAAGGTACCAGGGTAAATTAATAAGCAAATCATTTCCACAGTCAATACTGAGAAAGACCACAACCAACCACGAAATAAAGGAAGTAACAGACAGGAGGAAAAACCTAACTCCTAAGTTCTTCTCAGTCCTGGCTTCAGGGAAAAATTTAAATGTAAACCCACGTACTTTTTCTTGGTTCAACCATTTTTCCAGTACGAGAAGCCAGAGCCAGGCTAGTCTTTGAGGGTTGATATCTGGCCCGCATCTGAAAAGGAAAAGAAAGATTTAGTAAGAGAGGAGTTTCACCTGACCCTTTCTCTTTCGTGATTCGAGATTTTATTTCAGTTTTCAGTTCAGTCTATTTTAAACCTGAACAGGCAAGTCCTCAAGAGAAATTCTCAAGTGCAAGGAACAGTTCAACAAAACAGAACCCTGTAACTTCCAGCTTCCACTAATGTCTGGACCACCTTATCGAATTGTATTTTATCTTCCCAGCTGGAGTGTTCTTAGGCTGGAACTCCGGGCTCAGGTGATTCTCCTCTGTGTCAGCCTCCAGAGTGTGTGGACCTACAGCCATGGCCTAGCATACCTGGCTTAGTCTTATTTGTAGGAATATTCCTACAGAGAAAGTCACAGTCCATTTGAAATATATCCGTCACTCACTGTTTTGAGACAGGCTCTCATACTGCATAGTTCAGGCTGGTCTTGAACTCATAGCAATCCTCTTGCCTCATTTGGGATGCATGGGTTAAACTACCATACCCAGCCCCTAAGTGTACTTTTGAATACCGAAAATTAATCAAATACAAAAGAATAAAAGGAGTTCATAGAAATTCATTTTTAACTATATAGTTATAGGAATTCATAAGCTTTACTTTGAAGTCAGTCGTTTGGGGAGTAACAGCCTAGGACCCAAATTTAAGGAGAAAAAAACAACAGAAGAGTGATTTGCTTCTCTGGTTTTTGTGTGCTAATCCAATAATCCCACAGGCTTATAACAGAAGGAACAAATAGTACATTTGGCTCCCATGACACTAGTTCACAGCACTGCTAAGAATTTAAAGATCTAGAATGGAGAACTGTGGTTACCAAGAGGCAAGGAGGGGCCGTGGTGTAAATAGACAGCATAAGAGCAAGGAGTGAGAGAATTCATATGTAGGGGTGAGTACTTCTGTATTTTTATTACAGTGGGGTTACCTCAATCCTCGTATGGGTAAAACTGCATAGAATTACAAGTAAAAAGCAAATACAGAGTTAAAAATGGTAAAAAAAAAAAAAAAAAAAATCAAGTGAGATCTTTACTGTAGTGAATGTACTGAGGTCGATTTCCTGATTTTGATATTTTACTACAGCTGGATGAGAGGTCACAACTGGGGAAGCTGGAAAAAGGGGTACCCTGAACGCGATTATTTTTCAACTTTTTGTGGGTCTACAATTATTTCAAAATACAAAGTTTTCAGTTAATGCACTTTCAGTCCTTTGTTAAAGCAACAGCACATCACTCTTATAAGCAAGAGGAGAGGGTAGGTTTGTCTTTTGGTGACAAGATGCGGTTACAGCATCTTCTATTGATAATAAACAAGGAGTGATTTCAGAAACCTTTTCGTAGCCAGACTTAAACTTGGCTCTAGAAGGTAATCCAAGGCCGGTGGAGTGTATTAAATGTAAAATATATTACAGAGATAAAACATCAGAACATTGAAATGTGCTAGTTTAGTTCTGCTAAATTTTTAATTGAGTAGTTGACTGGGGATATAAAGACCAGAGTCCAAACACTGAACATTGTGTCTTCCTCTTTGAGATCCTGGTAAGAAGGGAGGTCGCTTACCTTAGCAGAATGGGACACTGCACCAGCGCCTGGAGTATGTCTTCCACCTTTTTGGGGATATCCCCTTGTCCCTTGTGTAGCTGAGGTACACATGCCTGTGCCAACTCCCAGTCGCCCCTCCGCAGGCACTCACAGAAAAATTCAAAAAGCTGCTCCTCGGTAGCGGTTTCTTCTTTTCCAAATGGGTAACTCATTTTTCCCAGCACAGAGTGCAGGGAGGTAGAAAGAGAGGCCTTACGCGGAATACATTTTTAATTTTCTCATGCGAGGAGTACCTCCTAGAAACAAGACACCAGCTGAGAAGAAACGAAACTGTTTGGATAAACCACCAGCTACTAGCCCGAAAGAAAAAGGCAGAACTTACTTTTCTAATTATTGTTTTGGGTTTAATTTGACTTGTTACTAACTCCTCTTGAGATCCGTCTCTTTCTCTAAAGGGGTGGATCCCATCTCCTAACGCGGACCCAATATATAGTAATCTTAATATCTGTGTTAGCCTGGAGCGCAGACACATAAATTTACTTCCGCATTCGCTCCTGAACATTTTGTCAGTCGGATTACAAATCTCTAGGTGGGTGCTTTGTTGGTAAGGATGAGCACTCCTTTGGTTTGAGCCTTCTGTTAAGGCAGAGGATTAAAGATCAGGAGATCAATCTGGGACTGAACGGGAGAGCCGGGAGGCTGGGGGACAGGGATGCTCCCCCTAGCGGGGTCGTGGACAGCACCCTTGCCGTCTTCCCTGCGCTTTACACTCACCTGCTCCGGGAGTCAAAAGCATTTCAGCTTCCAGGGCAGCCATGTTTGAGCCCAGTCAGGTGACAGATCCCATTGCGAAGAGTGGTGGAAGGGGCTGGGATGACGAATGAGAGCGCCACTCCTATTGGCTTAGGAGAAGGAAGATGCAAATCAAGTACCATAGTTATTTGAGTCACGTGACAGCACCGGATCGCTATGGTGAAGCTAAGGAAGAGTTAAGTCCGCTAGCTACCGGGCTGAGGCCCCTTCCTAATC
>CABHPP010147539.1:0-49435 GCA_902168425.1 Peromyscus attwateri
CGTTTTGGAAAACAGACACATGGTGTGCCAGTCGTACATATAAATTTTCCGATCTGCGTCTAGGTACATTTATTTGTCACGAAGCCGGTTTTTTTGGCTCAGCGTCTCAGTGGCGTTCGGAATTTTCTCACAGCATCCTAGAGAACGACAAATCCTGGACCCTGCTCACTCCTGAACGCAGCCCCTCAAGGCACTCTGCTCTGCTATTGGCTGGCAAGACTGTTCGCTATAATTCCGAAAGAAAGGAAGAAAGAAAAAAGAAAAGAAAAACACAAACAAAAAGCTTCCCAACAATTTTCTTGGACAACTTCAAACAGAAAAAAGAAATGCCTATTTTTCCTAAGATATCTTTGAGACCTGAAGTTGAAAACTATCTCAAAGAGAGCTTTATGAACAAGGAGGTAGGTCATATAAATAGATATTTGCAACAATTCAAGTACAACTTCTCGGGAAGCAGAAAGAAGACAAAACGGCAATCTTTACAGCCTTGGTTTTTGACACTAGACTGTTAGAATGTCTTGCATTGATTCTTACTGAGATAACATGAATATATGTGCTCGAAATTAGATGTCAGAAAAAAGTGTTATGTGCTTACCAGTACACTTGGTACTGAAGGGAGAGCGAGATCAACAGGAAAAGTTACCTGGCCACAAACCTCTAGATTTCACATAGAAGATGGACAGGTTCTTTTCAAGCACATGCTCTTGGACTCAGTTGAGTGGGGTACACTATGAGTGCCTCTTTAAGTTCTCTCAGTTGTTCGATTGTAAACCTCTACATTTTAGTCTAAGCAATCTTGGTAGAGTGATTTGGTCTCGTTTTTAAGAACTGAAATCAGAGTCCAAGGAATCCTGTTACCCATCCAAACTGACCTGTCAAACAACTAAAGCTCAGATGTAATGAAAGAAAAAGTCAGATTAAGATCTTGAAAGCTTGGTTTATTTATTTATTTTGTTTACTTATTGAGATAGGGTTCTGCACATAGCCCTGTCTATCCTGGAACTCACATCTTATACCAGGCTGGCCTCAAACTCTCAGAGATCCGACTGCCTCTGCCTCCCGAGTGCTGGGATTACAGGCGTGCCCCAGCATACCTTGATGGAAAGCACTAGTTTCGTATGAATTACCTTGAATTAATTCTCACTGTTAAAGCTTAATTTACTCTGTGAAAATCGAACAAATTTAAATGTACCTTCAAAAGTTGTCTTGGGCATCAAACTTAAGGGAAAGCAACTACATTGGTTTGGCAGGGAGTCTTCAAAAAAGTGTCAATTACTTGTTACCGGACACAGTTAACACAGAAGTTCCCAGTGAGTGTGGATTGCCTTCTAATGAAAGGTTCTTACATGTTTTGATCACCCTACCCTGCCACCCCTAGGCAACTTTGATTTTTTTTTCCCTAAATTTTTGGTTTTCTAGCAAAACTAAATCCACTTACATGCTTTTTATTTTTGAACATTATTGGAGGTGGGATTTTAAAACTGATTTCTATGTCTTATTTCCGAATTATGTTAAGAGGATAGACTATATGGAAAGAGAAAATATTTCATGTTTAGCTCAAGGGGCCCTATAAAGTATGTTAAGAGAGGAAGCAATATTTAGCAATCATTTTCAGCAGTTTTATAGCCAAAAGGTATATGAATTTTTTAAAAAAAGGAACTGTTGTCAAACAGTTTGGAAAGGAAAGAAATAATATCAAACAAAACTAAACCTTACATATGTTAAGATTGATGGATATACATTGAAATTGAAATCATGGTTCTTTTCATTTCAGGTTGTGTCTGCCTCAAGCAAACAAGAAGCAGAAAGGAAATTTGAAGCTCTGCTCATTCACTTGTCACACCCTCCGTCCTTCACAACTGTCAGAGTGAATACACATTTAGCATCAGTTGAGTATGTCAGAGGTCTGCTGCTTGAAGAGCTTCAGAAGGTTTGTTCACCTGTAATATATTATGCAGTCACACTTCTATATTCCTGCCACAGTGTGCTCCATCAAAATCCCATGAACAATATAATATTCCAATTTTTTTAAGCTTCTGAATATCTAGAGTTTATTATTTCATAATTTTTAAACATTCATAGTGGAAGTGTTATGGAATAAGGAATATATTTTAGACATAGGAGTATTATCTTTTACATGCCTTTAGTGTTCAATTAAATTATATACATCTATGATATGTTGACAGCATTTCAACGGTACATGTCAATTAAGTATACGCTATAACTGTACTTCTTAAAATATTTACACTCAAAATAGAACCCTACTGAATAAAGAGATTTAAACCTTTGTGGATATTTCAGTTTTATAAATAAGGAAATTAAGTTATAAATGTTAAATTGTTCTAAGGTTATAAGAGGTGAGGTTAGAATGGGCCTGGAACTTCTGAGTCTAAGTTTATTAGTACTTAGGCTGAGACTCTAAGCCCTACAGGCTTTATCATTAAAATATATGAAACCGTTCATTCTGGTGTGTAAATCTAATCATATAATGAGCAGCATATAAATGATTAGTAGGGTTGATTGTGCTTTAAGATGAATTCAGAGATATGAGGATACCTGCTAAGTAGTTGTAGAATCATATGTGTTTTTAAAATAATTTTGGGGTGAATGAATGAGTTTATTGGGCATACTTATAGAACATGGGCCCTTTTAGGAGAGTGGGCGACCCTGAACAGCTAGCTGCGTCACCATGATGGGTGGTGACCTCACAGAAGCTGCATCATGGAGTCACACTTTCAGTTTACCACCTCAGGATTTTACTTTTAATTGTGGTTAATTGAATTAAACATATGTGTTTTGTTATAAAACCACCAAATTAGGACAATATGAAGAATATGGTTTAAAAATTTTTAACCAATAGGTTTTATCAGAATTGCTCATGTTCTAAGTGGAAATAATACTGTGAAGTGGCATTTTATAATTAAGCAGAAAAGTAGTATTTGATTATGGTGTTTATATTGGACTCATATTGCTTACATTGTTACCTCTTTATTTTCAAGAGCTTTATATTTTGTGGTATGACATTGTACCCTGAAATTTGTCTCCAAAGAGACATAAGGTTGGAAGGAAATTGACGGTGGAGGGATTTACTTATGAATTGTATATTGTAGTTATAAAATATTTGATGACAAATAACTGGTGGGTGTAAGCAGATCTGGTTCCATCTAATTCTCATATAAATTAAAAACGAGACAAACATGATTACAGACCCAGTTGTGTATCACAGGCTGTTATCAGTATAGAGTAAATACAGTAGTTGGAATGTTAGTCTGTTAAATGCCACTGGCATTGATTCAGTTGTCTCCTTTGTGTGTGTGCTTGTGTGTACATGTATGCATGTTTTGGGGGGGGAAGGTGCACAAGTGCATGTCTGTGAAGGTTAGAGGTCAACCTTGAGCGTTGTTCCCCAGGCACCATCCACCTTATGTTGGAGATAAGGTCTCTCTTTGACCTGGAGCTCACCACCTTCCCAGAGTTAGGATTACAAGTGTGTGCCGCCATACACGGCTTTTTCTTTTTTTTCAACCCCAGCATAGGTTCTAGGGACCAAACTGAGGTTTTCATGCTTGCATGGCGAACCCCTTTCCAACTGCACCATCCCTCAGCCTCTTCCTTTTTCTTTAATCTCATCATCTTCGTGGCACATCTCTCATGTCATGCTGTTTTGGGGGATAGTTCCATAATTTCAGGTTGGACTAGCTGATGGTGCTGTCAGAAGAACCGAGTAAGACTGAGGATTCACCTCAGTGTTTGAGATTTCGAGTCCTAGCATTATAGACACAGACAGACAAAAGCTCCACAAAACCCAGCTCTGATGTGTGAGTGTATGAAACTTAAGATGTAGTACAATAATTAAACAAAACATGAAGATGTTTCTTCGTGGACAGTGATGCTGTTGTTGAGAGCAGAGGCAGGCATAAAATATGAGCAGTTCCTTTAAGCAACCAAAAAGTACATAGTCACAGCAGGCACATATACCTTTGGCTAAAAGGAAAGCAAACGTTTCCAGAGTATTGGAAGGTGTGTGAAATGCTGACAAATCCAGATTACTTTCATTTCTAACAGCTGTGCTACTCTGGCATCTTAATCTGATAGGAACAGCATTGAAGGAGCTAATTTCTAAAGTGTCACTCTAGACTGGGTCCCTTTCCTTATAGTTAAATTAAAAGAGAGGGGCCATTGAGATGGCTCAGTGAGTTAGGGCACTTGTTGCATAAGTCAGAATTCATGTAAAGATGGAAGGAGAAAACCAAGTCCATATAGTTGTCCTCTGACCTCTGCATACAACTGTGCCGCATGCACACCTACACTTACATACACAAAAATAGTAATAGTAATAATAATAATAATAATAATAATAATAATAGAAAATAAATAAAGCTGAGCAGGAAAGCCCAAACCGTTGGCACTCGATGGGAAACTGATAGGACAGTTCCTAGTTCTAGAGTGAGAGGGGATCAGGAGTGTGAGGATTAGACACTTCCTTCTACTTCCACCCCAACTCTGCGTGTGCCAAGAACAGCTCAGATGGAAAAACACTTGGTGTTCTATGCTCACATTTCTCTGACCACATATTGGGGTAATATCCCTTGGCTAGTGAGAAGGAATAAGCTAGGACCTTCCTACATCATAGTTGGTAACCTAAAATCGTGAGACCACTCTAGAAAACAGTGTTGTCATCTCTTAAAGACTTGTATAGAAATGTACAGGGTACCCCAGTGATTCCACTCCATGGCATCTACCTGAAAAAGTAAAAGCATGTGTTCACAAATTCCTGGCCGTGAGTCTACATAGCAGCATTATGCGTAATAGTGAATGGGAGATATGATCCAACTAGTGACAGATAATTAGAATATTCCTATGGTGAGATACTGGTCAGCAATATAAGTAGTTACTGACATGTACTAAGATGTGGATTAACCTCAAGACATGAAGTAAGAGACAAGATATCATATCTTGTGTTACACAAAAGGTTTAGAAAAGGCAAATTATACAGAAAGAAAGATGAGTAGTTGCCTAGGATGACAACAGGAAATGCTGGCAAATGGGCTTGGGAGACTTTTGTGGGGTGATGGAAGTGACTTGAAACTGGATTGGGGTGACGATTGTGCAGTTCTTTAAATGTACTGAAAATCTCTTAACATATATATGGAATGGGTGGATTTTTATGACATATGAATTATACCTTTGAAAGGCTGTTTTAAAAAAGGGAGGGGTGCAGGGGTGAGATGTTTGGTGGGTAAGGGTGGTGCTTGCTGCCAAGCCTGATGACCAGAAACTTCATGGTAGAAGAGAGCTGATCAGGGGTCCTGTGACCTCCATGTGTACACCTTAGCATGTGCTCCCTTCCCCTTAGAGGCAAGGAAATGTAAAATACATCTTTTTTTTTTTTTTTTTTTTTTTTTTGTATTTTGAGACAGGGTTTCTCTTCAAATACATTTTTGTTATTAATTAAAACATTTAAAGGGTAGAGGAAAGAAACTGAAAGATATTGGGCAGTATACTTGGCTTGACAAAAACAGCTGGTTTGTGTTGTTATGGGAGGGAGTCACTTGTGTGAAGTTTTCTTTCTGTATCCAGTTCACTTGTTCTGATAGGAAAGGAGAAGAAGTCTTGACACGACAAAGACTCGTCTCTATGTAAAATGATTGCTGTGGTATAAAGCAGGTAGAATTGCTGAACAGAAATCCATGACAAAATTCATCTCTACCTTGCCATGTTTACAGTAGTTTCTCTGTAAGGTCATCAAAACGGCGAAGCAGAGAGGGAGGAAGAAGGAAAGGAAAGGGTCTGGCCTGAGTGAGGAAGGACTCACCATCCAGATTGTCCATCAGTCACCTGCTGAGTGTGGTCATAGTCTGAAATATCCTTTGGAGGAAGTCAGGAGAGATGCTGGCTTTGTGGACTTACTTTCTAAAATGTGGAATTTTTTTTCTCCTCAATTTAGAAATAATCTGGATTTGCACACTTATAATTGGTATGGATTCTGCGATGTGATGCAATTAGTTTTGCTATTACTCTTTCAGGTAGTAGGGGAAATTAATAAATATATAAATCCAAGCCTCATGCATAAACTTTTATCAAATATTTGTGTATTTTCCCCCATAGACTACACATAGTGCCTGTTCTCAAACATGCTGTCTGCTCTTTACCATGCTGCTCAGAGGCTGCCCACTCAAACTTAGCCTGCAGTAGCAATATAGTGGCTCATATTCAGCAACACGTTTTCAAAGAAAAATAACCCTGACTTATAGTGTTTGATAATTTTACATGGTATAAACACTGGCATGAAAGTTGGTCTCAAACTTCTAGTGTATCCATAGAATTGGAAAGAGATGCCCACAGTGAGTCTATGTAAGCTGTGCCAGTAACTTATAGCTCCAGGCCCTGTGTGTATTTCCAGTCTAAACAGCTAAGTAAGTATAATCGATTTTCAAAATCCTGACCTTCTAATGAAAGTACATGATTTTGATATCATCAAAAATGACATGGCCTCCAGTGTTCATGGTGTATGTCATATTTAGTAATTTCAATCTTTAATGTCCTATTCTGAAACTTTTAAAATGACTTTCTCTGTGTGTATATGAGTTAGGATTTGATTATGTATCCAAGGCTCACCTGTAACTTACTGGGTAGCTCAGGTTTCCCTTGTATTCATGATCCTCCTTCCTCATCCTCCCCAGTGCAGGGATTACAGGTGTATACCACTGTACCCAGCTTAAAACATGGTGCCTGCATGTGATTATGAGTAGAAATATGTTTTCTGAGTAAGTCACTTAAAATAAACATGGTTTGTGTTTTTAAAATTGAACAGTAAGCAAACTTGAATCCTGTAAAGAAGTCAGAACTGGGTGTGGTGGCCTGTGCCTGTAACTTCAGCTCCTACAGAATCTGAGACAGGAGGACTGAAAGCTTGAGGCAAGTGTGGGCAATGTAGGGAGATTAACTCAAAATTAAAAATTAAAAACGAGCTCAAGGTACATCTCAGTGGTTCAGCACTTGCTCAGTATGTTTGGCCCCCAGCACTCTTTCCCTCTAAAGTTAGGGAATAATAACATTGAATCAGAGAGGAAATACTTAGAGATGTGTTTACTTTCACAGTATTCCATGAAGTAGGGTGAAATAGGCCTAAATCAAGCTTCCTCTGGTGGGAGATGGTGACACTATGAAACTTGTTGCAATTTACCAATTGCACTGGGTTCTTTATCACCGTGTTCATGGTGACATGGAGAAGCCTGTGAGATTTACCGAGTGCACTGGGTGCTCTATAACTGGGTGTGCTTGTTTTTAATAGCAATTCAGCGGATTCAGCATTCCTATTCTTCGGCATCCAGCCCTCCCAGATGTCTTACTCATTCCCGTGACTGGACCAAGGTTTGTGGCTGTTTTCTTTTCCCTTTATTCTTCTAAATTAAAAATTCTCCCAAGATCTTAGCTTGTTGGCAGTATTGTCTGCATTCTTAAAAACTCCCTAGAAACTGGAAGTCACCAGTTTGTAACCGCATACTTCATGCTCTGTTGTGTGCTATGCTAAAAGACTAGGACTGGGCCTGAGACCTTGAAATAATGCATCTTATATCTGTGTAGTACCATGATGGATGCTATTCTAACTTTTTAGAAGTTTCATTTGTTTACTTCTATTTCTTTTTAAAAAGATTTATATATTTTTATTTTATGTGTATAAGTGTTTATCTGCTTGTGTATATGATACCATATGCATGCCTAGTGCCTGCAAAGGCCAGAAGAGGGCATCAGATCCACTGGAGCTGCAGTTATAGACAGTTGGAAGCTGCTGTGTGAATGCCGGGACTGAACCTGGCTTCTCTACAGGAGCAACAAGGGCTCTCTGCTGAGCCATCTTCCCAGCCCGTTTACTTCTTTCTTTCTTTCTTTCTTTCTTTTTTCTTTTATTTGTTTTTTTGAGACAGGGTTTCTCTGTATGTAGTCCTGGCTGTCCTGGAACTCACTCTATAGACCAGGCTGGCCTTGAACTCACAGTGATCCACCTGTCTCTGCCTCCCAAGTGCTGGGATTAAAGGCATGTGCCACCACACCCAGCTACTTACATTTCTTATGAGATTCCAGCATTAAAATGTTTTTTGAGTTACAAAATAAATAAATACATAAAAAGTATTATATTTCATAATTGGGTTTGTAAAATTTTATACTTAACAATTATGTCAACTTATTGATTACCTAGTTCTCCTTATTAACATATTTGGAAGATGTATTTTTGAAAATTGAAAAAAGAGGCTTGCATATTGTAATGAGGATTTCTTCCCAGGTAGTACATTAAAGTCCCTAATTATGCTATAAAATATGTAAACTTGAGTTATGGTAAATATAAAAATGCTCGTATTGCTAAAGCTTTGAAGTAGTTTGATAGTAACAAAACAATGATTTTATAAATTATGCTTTGCTTGATCCATGCTATGAAATATGCAACCATTAAGATGGCAGGGTTTTGTGAAGCAATATGAGATGTTTATGATCTGTTAACTATCAAAAGCTAACTGCCTCATTTAGAATAATTATAATATTTAGCACTTAAACAGAAAGCTATACATTTTTGTTTATTATATATAGAAAATGTCTAGATATACCACATCTACCTATGAATAGTGGTTTATGCTAAGGAGATTGGATTCAGAGAAATGGATACTTTTATTTATAGAATTTTTTTTATTATAAACATGTATTAGTTTTGTAATTAAAATTTGATTTTACAGACTACACAGTTGAACAGAGGTGCAATTTATATACTCATTGTAGAGGCATGGTCTGTGTCTAGTTTGCTAAATGTTGCTATATATATATCCAGCTGCCTAGCCAAGACCCAGTCTACCACAATGTACAGCACTTTGAGCAGCTTGGAAAACTTTCTTTTATTCTTCTACCTTACAGGACAACCCATGTTGATTCTGCTTCTTAATTCTGAAGCAGTGGCTACAGTAGATGGTAATCACAGGCCGTTTGGTTTACATTTTTTTCTGTGGATACAGAATTAGCTTCAGCTTTTGGCTGTCTCATTATGTAATAATAATCTTACTTTCATTTAATTTTCTGTGTTGTTTTCTTTTCTCTCCTCACATACAATATGAGGTATGTAAATAGGTAGGCTGTACAGCCAGCACAGCCTGGCTTCCAACTCTCCATCCATTTGTCTCTGCCTCTCTGTGCTGGGATGCTAGGCATGCTATATATAGTACACTAAGTTTTAGTTTGTTGCTGTTAATGAGTAGAATTCAGTTAGGGTTTTTACTTTATGGGAACGAAGACAATTTATCATTGTTGGCAAGAGTGACTATTTAGAATTGTGTAAGCAATCTCAGAGTTAATTCTCATGGCGTGAGCTACTGTTCAGAGGCTGCTGCATGCCTTGGACACGAACTCTGTTTTAAAAGTGGCCCTTTGCCAATAGTATATTATGTAAGTTGTCTGTCTTCCTGCTTTGTTTTTCTGGTTTCTCTAGTGGGAACTAAAATCCTTTGCTGGCTGCAGGACTTGGGGTGGGGGGCTTCAGTAATTGATTAGAACAGTGCATGTGCATTGTATATATTTCATTAAGAGTTAGCAGTTCATACCTGTTTCTAACTAAATTTGATTTCAGAAATTTTGCTGCCATTTGTTTCCTAAGCTAAAACAGTATGTTTTTATTGTTTTATATTTTCATTGTTCTCTCTCTCTTTTTGAGTTTTTTTCTTAAGTGTATTTGAAGACAGACATATTCGAAATATTTCCCCTTTTGTGCACCCTTTGTTTTTTTTTTTGTTTTTTTGTTTTTTATTTTTTGAGGCAGGGTTTCCCTGGAACTTGCTTTGTAGACCAGGCTGGCCTCGAACTCACAGAGATTCACCTGCCTCTGCCTCCCAAGTGCTGGGAAGGTGTGTGCCACCACTGCCTGGCTTTCATGCATCCTTTAAATCTGCCTTATGCTTATTAAGATTACTCTTTTGGTACCATGTAGGCACAGGTTCCATGTTGCACAAAGTCTTCCCGAATGTCTCTCCTTTCTTTAAATTTTTTTTATGTGTATGTGTGTGGGCTTGAGTGTGGAAGTCGCAGGAGAACTTGCAGGAGTGAGTTCTGGGGATCGAGTACTTTTATCCACTGAGCCATCTTCTGCTCTCTCCTTAACTTTCCTGTTACACTCTGAAGAGTCTCATTTCACAAGAGGTTCTGAATTTGTGCTATATGTAGGGCATGTAGGGGTTACAACGATGAGACATCAGTTGTTGAGTCTGCAGTCAGGGAACTCTGGAGCAAGTGTTAGGCTTTCCATTTAGAAATATAAGGAAAGTGCCATTAGAGATAGACTAGGGAGGTCTGAGATCATAGGGATTGGCAAATGTTTTATTGCAGTTACTTAAAGATGATTAGTAATTAGTAATGGAGGAGATAGGGAGTGCAAGGGTGGGCTCGATACGGAGAGAATAAAAGCAAAGGCACAAAGGCATGAAAAGATGTGGTGAGCCTTGAAAGTGCTCACATTTGACTACTAAGTTGGTTTTCAGAAGGGCAGGTGAAGTCAAGAAGTTGAGAGAGGCAGGCTAGGAAATGCAGAGGACTGTTTTGTTTTCACTAAAAGCATAGCAGCCAAAGACTGGGAATAAGGGTAGTAATTAGAGCTGCGGCTTAGGAACGACACTGGCAGAAGTTACTCATGAAATAGTGCCTCGTGAAATGAGTTCAGTGGTTGTATTGTAAGCATTTAAAAATAAATTGGGGGAGGTGTTGGAGAGATGGCTCAGCAGTTAAGAGCCCTGACTGCTCTTCCAGAAGACCTGGGTTAAATTTCCAGCACCCACATGGACGCTCACAACTGTCTGCAACTCCAGTTCCAGGGTATGGACACCCATGGCAAAACATCAATACACATTAAAAAAATGAAAAAAAAATTTGTTAAAAAATAAATGGAAAGTTTAATCAAACTGTTATTCTCATAGTAAAGGAGTTTCTGAAGTTTATTATAAATATAAATGTATATCCATATATTTAGCATTCATTGCATTTTTTAGATCAGGTTACAACTGAAATTGCAAGAAATCTTTTTCACAAGAACATGAATTGCAAAGCTGTAGACCAGCTAGGAAGTTATTACAGTCTTTTAGTTCTAATAATATAGTAAACTTGATAATCTGAAAAGGCTTTTGCTGTACACTTTGGGAATCCTAAATAGAGAGAGTAAAGTGTTTCATAAAATGTAAAGCCAATGAAGAACATGAGTGAAAGTGAGGAGTTAATAAGAATAAACAGGACCAGCTAGAAGAACTTGAGCTAATATTGGGAAAAGCTGGCTAATGGCTGGTTTTCCAAATGTATGGTTTTTGGTTTTAGCAATGGGTTAATGCTGGCAATGAGGACTATCCAGCAGTCAGCCTAACGTAGTAATTAGGAAGAAGGTGTCTCATTGTAAGATCTAGATTTGAGGAAAAATCCTTCTGAGAATACAGAATGGTTGCAGATCTGCCAGAGTCTTAAGAGTTTTCTTCTGACTACTGCAGTTGTCTTAGAACCTTCAATCTGGGAAATTGCCACAGATGTTTGATTTTGTCAGTTCTTGAGAGGTAGAAACCAAGCCCAACTGTTCTGTCTTCACATGTTTTGAATCCATGCCACATACTTTTCACTTCACACTGTATTAGGAATCAACCCACCGTGAGAAAACAGTGTGTACAGTAAATGGCAGGGGAATTTCCCCCAAAACTTTAACAAATTAGATCTATCTGGTAGACACATAATGGCTTTCTTAAAATGATTAGGCATAAAAGACTTAAGAGGAAAAACAAGTTGATACAGAAATCAAGTATCATTGAAATTAAGCATTTATTTCATAAGTTAAATTTAGACACAGCCTTCAAATGTATCTGTTTTGAGAAACCAAAAGAAAAAAAAATACTGATCTAGCTGATGATTCTGAGGAAATTAACTACAGTGCAGCAGAGACAAAGAGCTTAGAAATATGAAAGCAATTTAAGAACAGAAAGGAAAAGACAGCCTGGGTTCCAGATGTAACGAATAGAAATAATTGGTGAAAGACAGTAGTAAGAAAATGTGAGGACTAGGAACTCTCCACAGTTGTGAAAGACAGCTTTAGGAACTACAAGCCTGAAGTCCCAAGTGAAAAAAAAGCAAAACAAAACAAATACCAAAAAACTGAAAGCCTCCCAAAAATGTGTATCTAGACACTTGAGAATGAAACTGTGGAAGCTTGAATGTAATTGCCCCCATAGGCTCATAGGCACTATTAGGAGGTGTGGCCTTGTTGGAGTAGGTGTGGCCTTGTTGGAGGAAGTGTGTCACTGTGGAGGCGGGCTTTGAGGCCTCATATATGTTCAATATACAGCCCAGTGCCTCCGACCGCTTCCTGTTGCCTGCAAGTCAAGATGTAGGGTACTCGGCTACTTCTCCGACACTATGTTGCACTATGATGATAATGGACTAAACCTCTGAAAATGTAAGCCACCCCAATTAAATGTTTTTCCTTTTATAAGAGTTGCTGTGGTCATGGTGTCTCTTCACAGCAGTAGAAACCCTAAGACAGAAACCAACACCCATCTAATGCTGTAAAGAATAGATGAAGCAAACAAAGACATAAGTTGGGAAATTGAGTAATGGGCTTAGGAGACCTATCAGATAGACACACCATGACTCTCACTTTGCAAAAGGGTTAGGATTGTGCAGAGTGTCTTAGTCTATGTTATTGTAAATGCTGGAGATCAGGTAATAAAGAACACCAGTTTGCTTCCCACAGTTCTAGAGGCTGGCAATTCTAAGACCAAGGTGCTGACACCTGGCTTTCCTGCTGTAGCTTCATGTGGTGGAGGGTATGAGCCTAAGTGAGAGGGAGCCCATTTCTGCAAACCCTAGAGCAGCCTCCATCCATTCATGAAGGCAGAGATCCTATGCTTATAATACTGTTATACTGAGAATTACAGTTTATAACAGGTGAACATATGGAGACATCTGTAGACCATAGCTCTGAGCCTTCTAGTTTAATTATCTAGGTATATTTCATTCAAGACTGAGCTTGAAAAGACCTGCTTTCATGCCAAGAATTTAAGGCGTATATAGGCAATAAATTGCATGGTATTTGTTGAGTTTGGAGTGACTGTGGTTCATCTATGTGTAGTTATTTCTACATCAGTAGAAATGCCAGTTCTAAATCTTGAAATATGAAATGCTAAGGATATTTTGCTGTTGTTCTTTGGGTTTTGGTGACTGGTTTCACTGTGGTGTTCAGTCTGCTCTTTTAACAAGTTACCTTCCTGATATGTTGGGTCTCCAAGTCTCCTAGCACTGTGACTAACTGTGGGTTAAGATTGCCAGTGGCTAGCATATGGGGTGAGTAATACATGGTGGCATGTTTTGAAGGTGGAGGAATAAGCCTCTTTAAGAAGTAGGCACAGAATGTGAATGCGTGGGACCAGGAAGGTGTGAGATAAGTGCTGTGAGATTTGGTCATCAGCCATCCTAGGGGAAAGATGGGAAACACTTGGTTTACTCCACAGTGAGTGGTGGCAGCACCTGAGAAATGCGGCCAGCCGGAGAAGTTCATTGGGAATGCAGTGCTCAGGACTGTTGAGTGTTGGTCAGGAAGAGTTTTCCCTCTTAGGAATGATGCCAGGATTAGTGGTGTGAGGAAAGAATGATCTGGATGAGAACGTGGACAACTGAAGGCTGAGCAGCAAATGAAAGAAGGATCATTTGTTTTCTTTTGTTTAGCTTAAAATATTCATAATTTACCATGCAACAATATACCACATTAGAAGTATTTTCATTCCTTTTGTATTATAATCCTTTAGGTTTTGAAGGCAGCAAAATCTATTTAACTCCTAATGCTGTTATGAAAACAGTATTGCTTGTTAAATGACCAGCAGCTTCTCAGGCCACTTGCCTTCTTTCCACCAGAGGGCCCTCTTTTTCTTTTTCTTTCTTTTTTTCAGTTCTCTGTGTGTGGGGGCAGGTGGGGGTGGTCAGAGGAAAACGTGCAGAAATCAGATGTCTCCTACCACGTGGACCCAGGGGTATGGAATTCAGGACCCCAGCCCTGGCCGCAGCTGCCATTACCTGCCGAGTCATCTCTCCTGCTGGCCTTTTTGTGTTTTCTTTTCTCAAGGGCCATTCTTTTACCTTTTCTCCCCTGCTTTTTAAACCGCTGCTTTGTATGCATCTTTCTTTTTCAGCATTTTCTTTGTGATTTATTCAGGAAAATCAAGACTTAACAGGCTATGTATAGGAAGTCTTTTTTAATAATTTTTTTTAAAGTTTTATGTATTTATACTGTGTGTATTGATCATATCCATCTACTACTATCTCTTATGAAACATGTAAAAGTTTATGGCAGTAGAAGAATATTATTCTTCTTTGTGTTTAAATATTCCTAGAAAGAACATAGAAAAGCAACAGTGTGAAGTGACTGTTGGAGCACAGTGCGGCAATGCAGTATTGAGAGGAGCCCATGTCTACGTTCCAGGAATTGTGGCAGCTTCCAAATGTAGGTATAAGAATTGGAGCGCCCTACAATTCATGAGTGTGATCAGTTGGAATTTACATAGATTAACTCTGCCTTTGTTATGTATTTCCCAACATTTTCTGTGGAGGATTTTGTCCTCTAAAAATAAGTGTGATGGTTAATTTGAATTGTTATTGACATAATGTAGAGTCATTTGGGAAGGGACTCAATGGGGGATTGTCTAGATGCCCTGACTTGTGGCATATCTGAGGTGGATTGTCATGATAATGTTAACTGGGGTGGGGAAGCTTGCCTGATATTGGCAGAATTCCTTAGGAAATGGGATCCTGGATTGTCTAGGAGTGGAGAAAGCAAGCTGAATGCTAGCTAGCATGTGTGCATTTATTAGTTGCTCTTTGCTCCTGACTGGATGTGATGTGACTAGCAGCTTCAAGTTCTTGCTGCCTTGATTTCTCCACAGTGATGGACTGGAACCTGGAACCATGAACCATTGACCCTTTCTCCTTAAGTGGCTTTTGTCACAGCCGTAGGAAGCAGAACTTAAGACAATTAGGCATCCACATAAAGCTTTTTGTCACTGTTCTGCTTTTCCACATGAGAGCCATTATGATGCTATTTCTCTAGAGAACAGAGAAATATAGAATGTAAAATGATAGTGAAGGAGACTGAATGTTCATAGTTAAGAGCACTTGCTGCTCTTACAGAGGACCAGAGTTCCCTTTCCACTATGTCAGGTTGCTCACAACTACCTGTAACTCTAGCCTCTGCAGGTTCCCTCGTACACATGGCACAAGCATGGATGCATATGTGCACAGACATGTTTTTACAAAAGGTAGTGAAGCTCCATTTTCTGTTCCTGGCTTCACTGCCTTAAAACCGTTATCTAGTCTCAGGACATTTGTCTGGGTGACATCCAGAATCCTAGACAGTGGGATGAACTTGATGTTCTTCATGGGTTCACTTTGGTGATTTTGAATTAAATATGCTTTGCTGCTTCAGTGGGACCTTACTGGGCTTGTATCAGGAAGCACTAGTTTAGATCTATTACAGACGTGTTCAGTTCCTGGACATCACCCACCGTGTGTATGATGATCTGGAAAATGATTGCCAGCTGGCCTGATTGCTAGCATGGCCCTGGCTTCTTTTTTAGTGTACATTATTTGTTGAATCTTTTTGTAGGCAACTTAGAATGTTGAGTCATGATATTAAGACTTATATAATAACTTTTACTTGTATTAGATTTTGGGGAAATAAGTCATATAGATGATACTTCCTGTTTAGTTGAAGATTTAGATCAATGGTTTGAGTACCATTTCTGTGTTTGTAATGAAAATCACTTGTCCATTTAGATGTTAGGGAATGTTTAAAAGCTGAGTTGAGTTGCTATTGAGGATTATGCTGAGATAATGAGCCAGTTTGGATTGTTTCTTGTCCATAATTGATGTCTCTACAGATAACCATTTTAGCTTGAAGGATTTTCACTAGTCTGCCAAAGCATGGATTAACAGTATGATTTTCTTCTTTAACTTAGTTATGAAAGCTGGAGATGTTATTTCCGTATATTCTGATATTAAAGGGAAATGTAAGAAAGGAGCCAAAGAATTTGATGGAACTAAAGTATTTCTTGGAAATGGAATTTCTGAACTAAGCCGTAAAGATATCTTCAATGGGATACCCGATCTGAAGTATGTCACCGAGCTCTGTGGGGGATATAGCATCCTTTCTGTGGTTCAAAAAGCTCTAAAGAGTGAAAAGGTGTATTTTGTTTTACTACATAAATTTTTAAATGACTTCAACTGGAAAAAATGAGGTCATATTTCCATGATTTGTGGAAAGAGCTCTTTTTTGGTCAAAAAGGGTAAGTGGATTAAAAACCAAAGCAGTAGAATGTGGACAAAGCTCAGGGATAGGGTGCAGTGCTGCTCTGCCTGAGGCCCTAGTTCAGTCCTCAGCAATGCAAAACAAAACAAAAAGCCCGAGTGAGTGACTGATCACACTGTAATTGTTTAAGAATTTTACTTGTCCTTTTAGATTTTAATTGTTTAAACTTTGAAGAACAATACTTATCTTAATACAGAATTAGATTACTTACCTTTTCAAACATTCTCATTTTATCAAAGAAAAGTTTAATTTTAATGTAAATCAAATATAAAAAATTATTTTAAGCAAAAGTAAATTAGACTTGAAATGTAGCACTGATGAATGTTTGTCGTCAAAACTAAATGTTTCAATTTGTTCAAGCCACAGTGAAATAGAATTAGTTCTAAATCGTATCTGGACGTTGGTTGCACTAAGTAGATTGAAGCCGTGAACAAAGGAGGCCCCGCTTTGCTTTCCTCAGCTTGTTTTAGGAGTGCCGTGGAGCGCCATTACTCCAAAGTTGGCAGCTGGCGCACAATGCTAAGCACTCTGAATTGAGCTGTTTAGAAGGGGGCCAGAGCCCTCATTCCTGGACAGTTTGTCACATTGGAGCAGTTTTCCTATGTGAATGAAATCAGTTCTCCTGAAGAAACAGATGATTAGCCTCTTAAGGTCTAAGAAAGGAAAACTTTGCAAGTGTCTAGAACCGGTTTTTTTTTTTTTTCCCTTGGAATGTTTTGTTGATATAGTTATGTGTAGTAGGAAGTTGGTAGCTTTGACTGCCCACTTTAGTTGAAGAGTAATAGAGTGTTCCTCAGCCTCTCATTTGATGCAATGTTTCTAGTGATGTGCTGAACCATGTTTGCTTTTCTGGTGGGAGTAAAAGGTAGCCATTCTTCAAAAAGCCTGTCGATTCTCTCTGCCAGTGCTTGTGAGCTCTCTCCCGCTTTGATTGTTATGGAGCACGCCTCTCAGGTGCAGTGTTTGTCTTTATGAATCACTGTACGTCATGCCCTTCCTGTTCCCAGCCCTTCCTGTCCCAGAATCTCCACTGCCACTAGGGAAATGGGACAGAGGTAGAAAAGGTCAACTGGGGACAGTGTCAGAACAGGGTATACTGGGTGTACTGGGCGGCTTTTCTTTAAAAAGACGGGGCAGAGCAGGGTCCAGCCTTTGCCAGTGCTCAGCATCAGCCTGAGTGTTGGCATTTTCCCTGTCTGTGCTACCAGAAAGATTAGAACGGAGCAATAAGAATCAGGTCTTGTTTCCTTTTTAATTTATTGACCTCTTTAAAGGAGCTCTTGTGCTTACTAAAATAGTTATGTAACTTTATTTGTTTATTTATTTATTTGGATTACCTCTCCTATAAAATAAAAAAACAATCCACAGGACTATGTAATTTGTTGTTAAATAAAAGAAGTCTTAAAAACGAAGAACAGTTTATATTTGATGTGTCATAGTGGGTGTTCCTAGAAATATATACTATATAACTTATACAGACTAATGTTTAATTTCTTACTTTTTAGAGGTATAGGCATAAGAATGACAGAACCCATATATCTCAGCCCTTCATTTGACAATGTTCTACCCAGTTACTTATTTTTACAGGTGAGTAAAGTAAAATTAAATGACATTGAATCACTCAGATGAATTATTAGAAATGATTTTTCTCTTTTATTGATATTCTTGTGGTCTCTTCATATTCTGACCTACGATTGTTAAATACTAAGACAGTCTTACGAGCACTCTTGTTTTCTTTTCCTATATTAACTTTAATGCACTTATCTGTCCTCAGTGTCCAAAGGTGATTGAATGATGTGATATACTGACTGCTTTTCATCTCAGAATGTTAGTCAGAAGTACTGATGTGCAGCTGTGGGTTCTAGCTGTAAGAGTAATATGCCAGTGGTTTGCTGCTGGCAGGTTTTGTCAGGTTGTTGATGAAGTGCTGTGACATCATGAGCTCTTTTCAGTTTTTGGCTTCTTAAGAACATTCACAGACATCAGCTCATTTCAGTGCTGTTATTCTTTTGTGAAGTAGAAATACTGAAGACTAGACCTGTTGGGGTTCTTGGTCAAGTCACACTGCTAATAACTGGCAGCACCTGAAGTTAAAGCCAAACCCAGGAGCTCCGTGCTTTCTTCTCTTCCCAGTATGAAACCAAAAGATCCTTTACAGCTCTGGGAGAAACAGAAAGAGTTTGCTGTCACTTAACCTCCTCAGGGATGATGGAAAGTGTCAGGACCCACAGCCTTCTGCCTACTTGGTTGTGAATCGCTTCAGGTGATTTTGTTTGCTTGCTTTCACTTGGTGGTTATTTGCCAACACACCCATGACTCACTGTGGGTGTTTTCTGCACACCTTCACATTGCTAACAATGAAAGAAGTCTTAATATTTGCTTCGGTAAGATAAAGGACCATAAACCTCCTCATCATATAAGTTAGTTTAGACTTTGGAAAGGAGAAATCCATGTAGTACAGACTTCTTTTACATCTCTTACTGTTATACCAACTTCAGCTACCTTCCCTGATTTGGGACTTTATATTCTTTTTTCAGTGTATGTATGTATGTGTGTGTGTGTGTGTGTATGTGTGCATTGTGGGTATGTGCTCCAAGTGCAGGTGCCAAGAGGCCAGAAGAAGGTGTCAGAGCCCCGCAAGCTAGAGTGGAGGTAATTGTGAGCTGCCTAATGTGAATGTTGGTAACCAAACCCAGCTCCTCTGCAAGAACAGTAGTACACTCTCTTAACTACTGAGCTGCATCTCAAGCCCCCTGGATTTCCGACTGTAAAAACAGCTTAGGGATGGTTATAAAATATAAATCACATGACAATTTGTGATCCATAATATCCATTCATGCCACAAAGTTATTGTTTGTCATTCCGTAACAAAAGAATTAGACCACTGATGGACTAAAGCTTTTGTATTTGAGGATAGAGTTTAACTTTTCTCATTTTCCTAGTGGAAACTGTTTTATTATATGTAATGTTACAATATTATATGTAACTGGTCATTGATTGGCTAGTGAAACTGACTAAAAATTATAATAATGATTGCAGTTAATGTGTACTGAGTATTTACTTACGTTCCGCAAGTGTTTCATATATACTTCATGGACCACTTAAAAATCTCTAGGGTCATAGATAATGGAACAGAGGCTTAAAAAAGTAAAGTATATAGCAGGCAGTGGGCTAAATGCCTGCCTCGCTGACTGTGAAACAGACAGAAATAGCAAAGCCAAAATTTGAACCCAGGTCTTTGAATCAAACTTGTGCTAGTTCTTTAGACATGGCTCCTGGAGACCTACACACACATTAGTACAGGGCTCATTTAAGATGCAGGCCCTAGTCCAGTCTGAGCTGGTAAAATGGAGGCTGTAAGTAAGCAGTTCTCAACCTGTGGGTTGCGACCCCTTTGGGGGTTGCATATCAGGTATCTTGACTATTTGATTTTTACATTATGATTCATAACAATAGCAAAATTACAGTTATGAAGTAGCAATGAAATAATTTTATGGTTGGAAGTCACCATAACATGAACTGTATAATAAGGAATGCAACATTAGAAAGGTTAAGAACCACTTAGAGTCTAAGCAGTTTCTGTGTCTCCTAAGTATTCTAAATGCTGTTTTTGTGGCTTTGTGGCCAGAGTTTAGTTTGTCTAAAAACATTTATTGATCTTTTTCTATCAAATTTCTCTTTGCAAACTAGTTCAGATCTAGCAGATTTTTTTCAAGTGAAAAAAATTTCTATACAATATATTTTGATTATATTTTTCCCCTCCTCCAACTCCCAGTTTCTCCCAGGTTCCCCCCACCTCCATACCCTGCCCATCTTTATGTTCTTTTGCTTTCAAAAAACCAAAACAAAACACCAAGCAAAAACAACAATAAACAACAAAACCGAGAAACATACCCCTAAAAAAACCCCACAAAACAAGCAAGCAACAACAGATCAGTAAGATACACACACACATACACATACACACCACACACACACACACACACACACACACACACACACACACACACACACATGCACACTTTAAAACAAAGCAAAATGAAACAAGAAGTCCACAGAAATACCATTGAGTTTGTTTTGTGTTAGCCAACTACTTACTCCTGGGCATAGGGCCTGCCATGGTATGTGATTTAAAAATACACAATGAGACTCTGTTGGAGAAAATCAATTTTCCTTTACCAACAGGTATCCATTGCAGATAGCTTCTTGGTTAGAAGTGAGAGCCCATGTCCACTTCCTCCTCTCAGTGCTGGGACCCTGTCAGTCTTGAATCTGTGCAGGTCTTTTGTGTGCCACCACACTCTGTGAGTTCATATGTATATTGGTCCTGTTGTGTCTTGAAGAAACTTTCTGTGGCGTCATCTCTCGCTCTTACAGTCTTTCTGTCTCCTCTTTTGCATAGGTTTTTGAGCCTTGAGTGGGGAGGGCTTTGATGAAGACATCTGTTTAGGAATAAGTTGAAAGTTGCTCAGTGTCTTCACACTGACCAGTGGTGGCTCTCTGTTAATTTCCATCTATGCAAGAAGCTTCTCTGATGAAGGTTGAGCCAGGCACTGATCTATGGGTATAGCAGTGTGTCACTATTATTCTGTTCCTTTAGCAGAAAAACAGTATTTATTAGTATTTATATATCTCTAGGTCCATGATCTGACTCAGGTTCTTGGCAAGTTTAGTAGTGTTAAGTATGGGTCCCATTTTATGGACTGGGCTTGAAATCCAATAAAAACTTAGTTGGAACATTTGTGCCATTTTCACACCAGTGTGTCTTGCAGGCAGGTCAATGTTCTAGGTTGTAAGATTTGCAGCTGGGTGATATTGATGATTACCTTTCTCCTTTAGTAGCATACAGAGTACCTTCCAGCACCATAACTGCTAGTCAGTGGAGGTGAAGCTTCTAGTTAGGTACTAGCTTGATTTCTCAATTATTTGATGACGTGTAAGAGTAGTTGTCTTAGTTAGGGTTTCTGTTGTCATATATGATATGGCTTCACTGCCTAAGCTTGGCTGTCTTGAAAC
Source organism: Peromyscus attwateri (assembly GCA_902168425.1). Taxonomy (NCBI): domain Eukaryota; kingdom Metazoa; phylum Chordata; class Mammalia; order Rodentia; family Cricetidae; genus Peromyscus; species Peromyscus attwateri. The sequence continues at coordinate 21,374 of CABHPP010147539.1, forward strand.
TGGCGCTGTAGACCAGGCTGGCCTCAAACTCAGAGATCCACTAGCCTCTGCCTCTGGAGTGCTGGGATTAAAGGTGTGCACCACCATACCCTGCTCTAAGCTTTTACTGAATTCCTTTTCACAAGTTGGAAAATTAGGTAGGTGACATCTTGCCCTGAGGTCACCACTCTCTTTATTCCATTTCTTAATCTGTTTGTCTCCTTGATCACAGGATTTAGCTCCATTCCACTTCCTGGTGCTCCCTTTCTCCTCAGATTATACATTTCATTTTTTTCCCTTCTCAACTTTTTCCTTTTCATTATAAATTTGTATAAGCATGAACACTAATAACCACATGACAGAGTCTGTATTTGGCTGTTTGAGATTTCCTCTGCCAACAAAATTAATCCAAATATATTCACTTTAGCCTCAGACAGACTCTTCAGACAAGGGCAAAAGCAGCCATATTCTTCACCAAAATATCACACGAACAATCTCTAGGTCCTCACAGTTCAAATAACTCCCAGTACCACTGTCTTCCATGCTCCTGCTATTATGGCCCATAAAGCAGTGCTTAAAGCATTCCACTGCTTTCCTAACCCAAACACCCAAAGACCAAATTCTTCCAAACAAAAGCATGGTCAAGCCTATCACAGAAATACCCCAGTCCCTGGTACCAACTTCTGTCTTAGTTAGGGTTTCTATTGCTGTGAAGAGACAACATGACCATGGTGATTCTTATAAAGGAAAAGATTTAACTGAAGTGGTTTACAGTTCAGAGGTTTAGTCCCTTATCGTCATGGCAAGATATGGCAGCATGCAGGCAGACATGGTGCTGGAGAAGGACCTGAGAGTCCTACATCTTGATCTGCAGGCAACAGGAAGTAAACTGTGACACTGTGCATAGCTTGAGCATCGGAGACCTCCAAGCCCACCACCTCAGTGACACACTTCCTCCAACAAGGCCACACCTCCTAATAGTGCCTCTCCCTTTGGGGGCCGTTTTCCTTCAAACCACCACGGTTGTCTTCAGCAATAGTGCTTTACCGTCAGGTTGTAGAAAACAGCCAATAGCCTTGGCAAGAGTCTGATGTTTGGGAGTTCCTGTAAAGACCCTTTGGCAAAGGACATGACAAGAAGTAACCCGTCCCTTGCACTGGATGTTTTACTTGGTGTCATAAGCTACCTAGTTGGGGCATTGTCTCCCTTATATTTGGTGTCACCATTTAGATTCCTTTCTTATATGTGTCCGTCTTAGGAAGCTTCTACAGAAGTAGGTTTCTATATGGTTTTTCAAAAGCCTTTTAGTGTTAGTTGTCCCTCCCCATGTCTCTGCCTTTACCCTTCACTCCCATCTCCTTCTCTATTTAATTTTCCTATTCATTTTTCCTTTATCTCTCCATAACACTATATTCTGTTTCCCTTCCTTGGAAAGCCTTTCCCCTCTCCCCAGTCCCTTATGAGATACCTAACCTCTATGTTATTTGTTTTGTAGCATACATTTCAAAAGCTTAAAAGCTAATATCCACATATAAGAGAAAACATAGACTATTTATTTTCTGGGATGTGAGGTTCCCTCATTCAGGATGATTTTTTTTCCAGCTTTATTCATTTATCAGATGGACATCTAGGCTGTTTCCAATTTCTGGCTGTTATGAATGGAGCAGCAGTTAACATGAATGAGCAAGCAGCTCTGTAAGTAGGATGTAGAGTCCTTTGGCTGTATGCCCGAGAGTAGAATAGCTGGATCTTGTGGTATGTCAATTTTCAGCTTTCTGAGGAACCTCCGTACTGATTTCCATAGGGTGTGTACCAGTTTTCACTTCCACTAGCAATGAATAAGTGTTTCCCTCTCCCTACATCCTCACCAGCGAGTGTTGTCATGTGTTCTATTGACCTTGGGCACTGACTTGGGTAAGTTGAAGTCTCACAGTAGGGTTTTTTTTTTTTTTTTCTCGAGAAAGAGTTTCTCTGTGTAGCTTTGGAACCTGTCCTGGAACTTGCTCTGTAGACCAGGCTGGCCTCAAACTCGCAGAAATCCTCCTCCCTCTGCCTCCCAAGTGCTGGGATTAAAGGCATGTGTCACCACCGCCCAGCTGTCTCACAGTAGTTTTAATCTGCATTTCCCTGATGGCTAAGGAAATTGAACATTTCTTTTTGTGTTTCTCAGCCACTTGGTGTTTCATCCTTTGTGAATTCTCTGTTTAGATTGACACCTGATTTTTTTAATTGGGTTATTTGTTTTATTTATGTTCAGTTTTTTAGTTCTTTGTATATTCTAGATGCTAGCCCTCTATTAGATGTATCTTTTTCCATTCTGCAGGCTGCTGTTTTGTCTGAATGATGGTGTCTGTGACTGTACCGAAGCTCTTCAGGTTCATGAGGTCCCATTTATTAATTGTTAGTCTTAATGCCTGTGCTATTGGTGTCATGTTCAGAAAATCCTTTCTTGTGCCAATGAGTTCAAGACTATCTCCCACTTTCTCTTCTATCAGATTCAGAGTATCTGGTCATATGTTGAGGTCTGTAGTACATTTGGAGTTGAGTTAGAGGCAGGATAATAGATGTGGATGTATTTTCATTCTTCTGCATGCAACCATACAGTTTGACTAGCACCCTTTGTTGAAGATGCTGTACTCCTCCAGTGTGTTTTTGGCTTCTTTATGAAAAACAAGGTGTCCATAGGTGTGTGAACTTACGTCTGGGTCTTCAATTCAATTCTTTATGCCAGTACCATGCTGTTGTTATTATTATAGCTCTGGAGTCCAATTTGAGATCAGGATAGTTTTACCTCCAACAGTTCTTTTATTATTCAGCATATGTGTGTTTCCATATGAAGTTTAGAATTGCTTTTTCAACTTCTGTGAAAAATTGTATTCCAATTTTTATGGGGATTGCATTGAATCTATAGATTGCTTTTAGTATAATGATCATTTTCACATTTATTAATCCTTCCAATCCATGAGTATGGGAGATCTTTCCATCTTTTGGTGTCTTCTTCAATTTTTCCTTCAATGTCTTAAAGTTTTTTTTCAAGACAGGGTTTCTCTGTGTAGCTTTGCACCTTTCCTGGAGCTCACTTGGTAGCCCAGGCTAGTCTCGAACTCACAGAGATCTGCCTGGCTCTGCCTCCCTAGTGCTGGGATTAAAGGCGTGCGCCACCACCGCCCGGCTAAAGTTTTTATTATACTTGTCTTTCACTTTCTTGGTTAGAGGTGTCCCAATTTATTTTATTTATTTACTGAGGCTTATGAAAGGTGTTGTTTCCCTGATTTTTTTCTCAGTTTGTCATTTATATATAGGAAGGCTGCTGATTTTATGTGTTAATTTTGTACCCTGCTATTTTCTTGAAAGTGTTTATCAGCTCTAGAAGTTTCCTGATGGAATTTTTAGGCCTTTTTTATGTGTAAAATCATTTCATCTGCAAATAAAGATATTTTGACTTGTTCCTTTCCTATTTTTATCTTCTTGATATCCTTCAGATGTCTTATTGTTCTAGCTAAGACTTTAAGGACTATATTGAATGGGTATGGAGAGAGTAATCTTGTTCTGATTTTAGTGGAAATGCTTTGAGTCTGTTTAAGTTGATGTTGGTTGTAGGCTTGCTGTAAATTACCTTTATTACATTGAGGTAAGTCTCTTATATTCCATATTTTGCTAGGACTTTTGTCATGAAGGGATGTTGGATTTTGTCAGAGATATTTTCTGTATCTAGTGAGATGGTCGTATGGTTTTTTTTCTTTCAGTATGTTAATGTGGTAGATTACGTTTATTGATTTACATAGGTTGAACCATCTCTCTGTCTTAGGGATGAAGCCAACTTGATCATGTTAGAAATCTTTTTGATGTGTTCTTGGATTAGGTTTGCAAGTACTTTATTGAGAATTTTTGCATCCCTTGTGTTCATAAGGGATATTGGGCTATGATTTTATTTTGGTTGGGTCTTTGTGTGGTTTTGGTATCAGGATAATAGTGACTTCACAAAAAGAAGTAGGAAATGACCTTCTGTTTCTTTTTTGAAGAATAATTTGAGGAGTATTGGCATTAATTATTTTTTGAAGGTCTGGTAGAATTCTGCACTGAATCCAACTGTTCCTGGGTTCTTATGGTTCTGAGACTTTTAATTGCTGCTTCTGTTTCACTAATGCTTATGAGTCTATTTAAGTTGCTTATTTGATCTTTATTTAAATTTGGTAGGTCATATATCAAGAAATTCTTTGATATTTTTTCAGTTTTCCAGTTTGGTAGAATACAGATTTTTTTTTTTTTTTTTTGGTTTTTCGAGACAGGGTGTCTCTGTGTAGCTTTGCGCCTTTCCTGGAACTCACTTGGTAGCCCAGGCTGGCCTCGAACTCACAGAGATCCACCTGGCTCTGCCTCCCGAGTGCTGGGATTAAAGGCGTGCGCCACCACCGCCCGGCTTAGAATACAGATTTTTAAAGTATGTCCTATGAATCTCTGAATTTCTTTGATGTCTGTTGTAATGTCCCACTTTTCATGTCTAGTTTTATTAATTTGGATCTTCTCCCCATTAATTTTAATTAATTTGGCTAGGGAGTTGTCAATCTTGTTGATTTTTCTCAAACTCTTCATTTATTTTTTTTTATTTCATTTCATTGATTTTAACACTGAGTTTGATTATTTCTTGCCGTCTGTTTTTGTATGTTAGGTTTTCTTGTTGTTCTTGGGCGTCTGGTGTGTCTCTACGTCACTAATGTGACATCTCTCCAGATTTTTGATGTAGGTACCTAATGCTGTGAACTTGACTCTTAGAACTGCCACCATTGTGTGCAACAAGTTTGGGGTGTGTTGTGTATTCATTTCCATTCAATTCTTTTTTTTGTTTTGTTTTGTTTGGTTTTTCAAGACAGGGTTTCTCTGTGTAGCTTTGCGCCTTTCCTGGAACTCACTCTGTAGCCCAGGCTGGCCTCGAAGTCACAGAGATCCGCCTGGCTCTGTCTCCTGAGGGCTGGGATTAAAGGCGTGCGCCACCCCCGCCCAGCTTTAATTCAGTTCTAAAAAGTTTTACATTTCCTTCTTAATTTCTTAATTTCTGTCTTGCCATTTTTTTTTTATTTGGTAGTGAGTTAAGTTTCCACGAGTGTGTATACTTTCTGTTGTTTGTGCTGCTGTTGATATCCCGCTTTCATCCATGGTGGTCAGATAGAATGATGGGCATTATTTCAGCTTTCTTATATCTGTTAAGACTTGCTTTGTTTCTGAGTGTGTGGTCAATTTTGGAGAAAATTCCATGAGGTGCTGAGAAGGTATATTCTTTTGTGTTTGGGTGAAATGTTCTGTAAATACCTGTTAGATCCATTTGGTTTATAATGTCAGCATTTCTCTATTTAGTTTTAGTCTGGATGACTTGTCTATTGTTGAGAGTAGGGTATTGAAGTCACCCACCATTACTATGTGAGGGTCAGTATGTTATTTTAACAGTAATATTGTGTCTTTTATGAATGTGGGTGCCCTTGTCTTTGGTACATAAATGTTTAGAATTGCAATATTCTTATGGTATATTTTCTACTTAATGCGTATGTAGTCTATTTCCCTATCTCTTTTGATTAGTTTTTGTTTGAAATTCATTTTGTTATTATATTTGCTACACCTGCTTGCTTCTTGGGTTTGCTTTCCTAGAATTTCCTTTTCCATCCTTTTACCCTGAGGTCATGTCTATTCTTGATGATCCTTGTTGGATGAAACAGAAAGGTGGATTGGTTTTCTAATCCAATCTGTCAGGCTGTGTCTTTTGACTGGGGAATTGAGACCATTAATATTGAGAATTATTAATGAAGAGCGTTTCTTGATTCCTATTACTTTGTTTTTCTGGTGCTCATTTTTCCCTTTCTAATTTATTGTTATAGAATTGTTTATTCCTTGTGTTCTCTTCGGTCTAGTTAACCTCTTTGGACTACAGGTTTCCTTCTAATGCCTCTGTAGAGCTGAAATGATTGATAGAAATTGCTTATTTTCGTGTCTCTGTGTGTGTATATGTGTGTGGAAGATTTTTCTTTATCAGTTGTGAATGGTAGTTTTTGCTGTGTATGGTATCTGGACTGATATCTCTAGTCTCTCAGTTTGTAGAACATCTGTCCAGGCCCTTCTGGCTTTCAGAGTTTCTATTGAGAAGTCAGGCATTATTTTTATTTTATTTTATTTTTATTTATTTATTGTTTTGGTTTTTCGAGACAGGGTTTCTCTGTGTAGCTTTGCGCCTTTCCTGGAACTCGCTTTGGAGACCAGGCTGGCCTCGAACTCACAGAGATCCACCTGGCTCTGCCTCCCGAGTGCTGGGATTAAAGGCGTGCGCCACCACCGCCCGGCATATTTTTATTAATGGTCTTTAAATGATTATTATTATTATTTACATCCTGACTGTAGTTTCCCCTCCCTGCTTTCCTCCCAGCCCCTACCTCCCCCCTCCCCCCCTGCCCCCCCCCCCCCCCCCATCTACCTCTCCTCTGTTTCGATTCAGAAAAGGGCAGGCCTCCCATGGATATCAACCAAACATAGCATATCAAGTTGCTGTAGGACTAGGCCACCTCCCCTTGTATTAAGGCTGGTTAAGGTGACCCCCATATGAGGAATACCACCCCAAAAGCCAGTAAAGGAGTCAAAGACAACCCCTGCTCCCACTGTTAGGAGTCCCCCAAGAAGACCAAGCTATACAACTGTAACATATATGCAGAAGACCTAGGTCAGCCCCATGCAGGCTTCCTGGTTGGTGGTTCAGTCTCTGTGAACCCCCATGAGCCCAGGTTAGTTGATTCTGTGGGTTTTCTTATGGTGTCCCTGACCCTTCTGGTTCCTATAATTCTTCCTCCCTGTCTTCCCACAGGATTCCGAAAGCTCCACCTAATGTTTGACTATGGATCTCTGGGTCTCTGCATCTGCTTCTCTCATTTGCTGGATGAAGCCTCTCTGATGACAATTGGCTAGGCACCAGTCTGGTCACAGGAGATGGCCAGTTCAGGCTACATATCTGCTATTGCTACATGTCTAAGCTGGGGTTATCCTTGTAGATTCCTGGGAGGTTCCCTTGCGCCAGGTTTTTACCTGACCTGGAAATGCTCTTTCAGTACTCTCCTCCTCCATCCCCGCCCACAACCTGATCACTCATGATCTCATCTCCACCCGCCCTCAGTCCACTCATGAAATCTCTTCTAGTTGCCCTTCCCAGGGAGATCTGGAGCTCTTCTTGTTGCTTAGCTTCTCTGGGTCTGTGGGCTGTAGCATGGTTATCCTTTACTTTACAGTTAATATCTAATTATAAGTGAGTACATACTGTGTTTGTCTTTCTGGGTCTGGGTTATCTCACTCAGGATGATTTTTTTTCTACTTCCATCCATTTGGTCAGGTCTTATTCTAATGGACCTGCATTATATGTGACTTGGTCTTCTTCCCTTTTGGCATTTAATATCCTTTGTTGTGTACATTTAGTGTTTTGATTATTATTTTTTCTGGTCCTATTTAGTGTTCTGCATGCTTCTTGTACCTTGATAGGAACTTTCGTCTTTAGATTGGGGAAATTTTCATCTATGGTTTTGTCAGAAGTATTTTCTGTGGCTTGATCTGGGTTGTTTTTTTTTTCCCCTCCTTCCTCTTTCTTCCTATTATTCATGGGTTTGGTTTTTTTCATAGTGTCCTAGATTTCCTGGCTTTATTCTTGGATTTTATTTATTTATTTACTTATTTGGTTTAATGTTTTCTTTGGCTGAGTTGTTCAACTCCTACATGGTCTTCAATCCTGAAACTCTATCTATGTCGTGTAATCTGTTGTGAGGCTTACCTCTGAGGTTTCCGTTTGACTTCCTAAGTTTTTCATTTACAGTTTTTTTTCAGTTTGTTTTTTCTTTAGTGATTCTGTTTCTACTTTCATGTCTTGAAATGTTTTCATTATTTCATTCAACTGTTTATATCTTCATTAAGACATTTGCTCATATCCTTCTTAAGGTCCTTAAACATATTCATAACTTATATTTTAAAGTCCTTGTTCTATGCTCAGCTAAATTGCATGTTTCAGGGTCTACTACAGTAGGTTGCTGGCTCCTGGAGAAGACACATTATCTTGGCTGTTCATGTTTGTGTTTTTGCTGGGAACTAGGCATGCTTGAAGTGTTTCTTGGCATAGATGTCTGGTCTTGTCTTTGTTGGGTAGGTGTTTCATTCTTTGGTGCATTTGCCCACTATGGATCCTCGGCAAGTAGGGTAGCAGTGAGGCCACAGTAGAGAGTGTCAGCAGCTGGAAGAAAGTCTGAGAGGGGCAGTAGTGAAAGAGCCAGGCCACTGGGGTTTGCACTAAGAGGCAGAATCCCAGGGAATGGAGGTGATGTGGGAGGAGGGCTTCCTATAGGCAGGCTGCACAGAGGTGATGTGAAAGGAAGGGGCTCCTGTGGTGGTATTGTATTCCCCAAAATATTGTGTACCTTAATAAACTTATCTGGGGTCAGAGATAGAACAGCCACAATATTAAACATAGAGGTTAGGCAGTGGTAGTACACGCCTTTAATCCTAGCATTCCAGAGGCAGAAATCCATGTGTTCAAGGATACACTCAAGCATGGTGACCAACGCCTTTAATCCCAGAAAGCAAGCCTTCAATCCCAGGGAGTGGTGGTAGAAAACAGAAAGGTATAAAAGGCGTGAGGACCAGAAACTAGAGGCATTTGCCCTAGAGAGGCATTTGCCCTGGAGAGGCATTTGCCCTGGAGAGGCAGTTGGCCTGGAGAAGCATTTGGGCTGGTTAAGCATTCAGGCTTCTAGCAGCAGTTCAGCTGAGAGTCATTCGGATATGAGGACATAGAGGCTTCCAGTCTGAGGAAGCAAGACCAACTGAGGATCCGGCGAGGTGAGATAGCTGTGGCTTATTCTGTCTCTCTGACCTTCCAGTGTTCACCCCAATACCCGGCTCAGGTTTGATTTTATTAATAAGAACTTTTAAGATTCCTGCTACAGGCTCCTGTAGGCAGGAGGCATGCAGCAGGGCTAAGAGTGAGCCTGAGAGCTTAGAATGGAGGCCGAGAATGATAATGAAAATTGCTATCTGCATCACAGCACAGTGTAGCCACTGGGTTTCTTAGCTACCAGCTTCTTAACTAGACCTTGTTTGATCTAGGAGAACCTGAATAGGTTGGTTGAATCTAGGCTAGAATTGGAAGACAGTAGTTTCCTTAAGGAGTTAAAAAAAAAAAATCAGAAGAGTAACTTTTACCCAAAATTACATTTATATATTCATAATTTTGGAGGGGGCATTTGTAAATGCCCCATGTGTATGGTCCATGTGTAAAGGTCAGAGGACAGCTTCTTCCACCATGTGGGACTTGAGGATTGAACTCTGGTCATCTAGCTTAGTGGCAAGCCATTTTACCTGCTGAGCCATCTCAATGGCCCACATTTAAGATGTAGAATTTAAAAAAAGAATCGTTATCATCATTGTTTAATTCCTAAAGATGTACTAGATTGTGACAAATGGAAAAGTTTCACAGTTGTGCAAAATGGTACAAGAATACAGATGGCTTTTTAGACAGATGTGAACATTCAAGTGACTGTGGTTGATTAAAGGGTAGACACTGAAAGTGCGGTAGAGGTACCATGTCAGTCTGAGAAGTTTTATATTTTTTAAATACTATTCTTAAAATACTATTCACAAGCTTCAAATAACCCCGGGAGGCTGAGGCAGAAGGGTGAGTATTGTTATGTTGTCCTGGGTGGCATACCAGACCTTTTCTCAGAAAGAAAATATGCATGCATGCATGCACACATGCACGCGTGCGCACACGCACACACACACACACACACACACACACACACACACACACACTTCAAATGATGAGAAGAGACTCTGCTATTCCAATAACAACTTGGAAATCCTTTTTGCTCTTAAGTAGTTGTCAGTATCCGCACAAGAAACTATTGAAAGTCTTGGCTTGCTATGTTTCTTCTGGTTTGCGATAATACAAGAGATGAGAACTGCCCTTCCTAGGTCAGCCTACACAGGATCTTGCTGTGTAGTAAGTTTTACAGTGCCATCACAGCAGTCAGCAGGACTCTATAAATTACTGCATGCCACTTTACATATAGAGCTGAACGTTTATCTACCTGGGGTCTGTTCTTGGGGAATTCCTTTTAAAAATGAAGCAATCCAGAAAAAATTCCTAATTGCAAAGTCTAATTTTAGAATTGCACCTTGGTGAGGCAGGGTCTTGCTTGTTTCTGCCATCCTGCTGTCTCCAGCTAGCTGGCCCCCGAGCTGCTGGATGGCTGTCTCCACCTCCCATCTCTCCTTAGGAAAGCTGGGATGATTATAGATGCTGCTTTTGAATGTGGGTTTCATAGCAGGCTTTCTCCGTCTGAGCCACTAGAGAGATGAGTAATGCCATGTCACTTTGAGTTTAAAATTCACTCTTGTAATTTTTCAAAACATCTTTGAAAATATGAAAGCCTTCCTGAACTATAATATGAATTTTGATACAAAGTAATATTCTTTATTATTCAGTAATCCATGCCAGTGGTTGTTTTTAAAGTTTGATATTAAATTGGGCACTTTACATTTATTTTGGCTTATAACTTAAGAAAATGGATATTGTTCTTTTTATTAAATGTGTTTGTTCACTCTCTCGCATGTGTGTACATGCATGCATGCATGCATGCACCTGTGTCAAAGCATGTGTGTGTAGGTCAGAGGACAGGTTGTGGTAGTTAGCTCTTTCCCTCCATCATGTGGATCCTGGGGATCAAAATCAAGTTTGCAGGCTTCACAGCACGTGTCTTTACCCACTGAACCATCTCATCAGCTGTGGTACAGTTTCCTGACTGATATTCAGTAACTAACTTCTGAAGAAGTAGCTTGGGGATGATAACTAAAGCAGTTACATCTTGAAATCATGTGGCGTATGCTAAGAGTTTGGCAGAAGCTAACCCTTCCAATTCTTAGGATTACTGAAGTCACTGTAGAGAGCAGGTGGGGAAACCTCTAGGGAATTTGTGGTCTTCTTGCCTTTTGATGCCTCTTTCCTTGTATTTCTCTGGAAAAACCATTATCTTCCAAATCTATGTCCTTCATTTCTCCAAACAGTAAATGCAAAAGTGTTATGTGTGTTTGTTTATTGAGTTGAGAGGCTACATTGCCAACACCCTGTCTTTTTTTTTTTTTTCTTCTTACAGAATTTACCATCTACTGTTGTAGCTCATGTTCTGAATCCTCAACCTGGAGAGAAGATTCTAGATTTGTGTGCAGCACCTGGGGGCAAAACTACACATATTGCAGCATTGATGCAGGACCAGGTGAGAATGTCTTCATGGCAGGCTCCTCTCAGATAGTTACCATGGCCACTGAAAGTAACCTAGGTAACAAGGGTGTTTAACTGAAAGACTCTTCAGCTGTGTCATTTACTACATTCAGTTCAGGTGACAGTTACTTGTGAGGCCAATCTCGAGATAGTCCGTTTGCTAATACAATTATAGACTTGTTCTCTTATAGACTTTTTAGCTGAAATATTAAGAGATCTTTTCTTGCTCTTAATTTTGAGATTTTTGTACTTAGATGAACTACTAAGATATGAACTGCCATTAAAAATTAATTTGAGAGAATATTATCAGTGTTGACATCATATATATGGTCTGTATGCACACGTACTCTGTATCAATAAACAGATGCACATACATGTGAAGGTTCAGTTGTGTATCTACAAAAGAATATAGTCCTGATAATGTTTCCTTATCACAAATGTGAGTCAGTCTGATCCTGGATAACTTTCATCCAAATTTTACTGCATTTTTCTCTGTGTGTGTGTGTTCCAAAGAGCTTTCTTTTTATTATGGGCTGGTTTTCTCTGTGTTCAAAACTCATTAATGTTGTTCTCATTTTTTTCTTCAATTGAAGAAATACAGCCATTTGTTGCTGTCTTTTTTGTTTCAGGCTTTACAAAACTAAATGCTTGCTAAAATGTAACGTGCAGAGAATGGAGCAGTGCAGTGATGTTGAATTCAGGGAGTGTGGATACTTTTGATAATGTTTGTGTGCTAATGGGGATATTCAGGTGAGAAGTTGAGTACATCAGGGAGAGAGAATAATGACTGAAATAACATCTGAAGAGGAGACATGGACTAGAATTTGATGTGCAGGTGACGTTAAGTGGTATCCTGAAACAGTTAACTCTACAAACAAGAAGGAAAATCCCACACACACGAGTGTAAGTGCTGGTGAAATGGAACACATGCCCCAGCACTGGACACTCTCACACTCGCTTCAGTTTTCTCAATGAAATAGGAAGAAAAGTGAACAGATGCGAAGAGGATGGGGAGAAAGTAAGAATTTTGAGGTGTGAAATATCAGGCTAGGAAACTGAGTGCAAAAGTGAGATAGGGACACATCCGCTTTTTACTAAGGGCTCATGATGTAGCGGTCAGAACTTTATGGTGAGGTTAGTTGACGTGACTTCATGCTCTTTAGCTGTGTAGGGGTGGGTGAGAAATTGATAAAGAACTGATTTAACCATGGCAGAGATTATAAATCTGCAGCAGAGAAGCATGGTGTGTGTATATAGTTAGGCATGCGTAGAAGGGAGTGACTGATGTGGTACAGGATCTAAGATGGTTGAGGGTGTAGCCTGTACATGGAGCACTTGGGAGGCCAAGGCGTGATGATAGCTGGTAGTAAGTCAAGGGTTAATTTATGGAGTATTTAATGTACATACTTTTTCAGTTTACTCAGAACTTACATGTGATTATCAATATGCTTTAAAAATGTGATGATCTGCCTATAATTTGTGATATATTGGTTGTATTTGTTAAAAGCAATTTGCTTGGGTGTGGGTCTAATGCTGGGGATTGAAACCAGGGCCTTTGTACAAGCCAGGCAAGTACATTTAAGAAGCTGTACTCGATAGACGTTTTATCTTCTCTAGTAAAATAAATCTTTCCAAAGAGAGAGAATATTTATAAATGAATCCACTTGCAATGATTTTATGATTCTGCTTAAAAATACAGTGCCCTGGTGGCATAAAACTAAATGTTTGTTGAGCTGAGGCAGTTTAGGGGATTGGGCTAGTCTGAAGGGTCTAGTCATGCACCTGGTCAGCTGCAGATAAACTGGTGCTTCTGGTAATGTGGGATGAGCTCATTTGCTTGGTTTTTATGGTTTTTACTTAGCAGGCAACCTCTACTAAAACAGCTAAGATGCCCTGCCTCTCTGGTCCATGTGTTTCTCTCCCCTGCTAATATCTGAGGACCTGCCAAGCAAAGGGCAGTAGTTGAGGCTGTTGTCAATTGTCCAAACACTTTTATGTATCTTCTTATATCCCGTCCACCATCTTGCTGTCAGCCAAAAATAGCGATATGGCCTAGTTCTAGAGTGGAAGGTTGTTGAATACTTCAAGTTTGCTGGAGCTTTTAATTTTTTTGTTATTAGTTAAGCAAGCATATACATGCAGCTTCTAGACTTGTGCATTTGTGAACATGGCCAGGAAAGTTTTTCTTTCTCTGTAGTGTAGTTGAGCCTTATTTGGCCTCTTTTTTTCTCCTACTTTTCCTGTTCAGGTCACCTTAAATGCCAAGGTTTTGCCTATGCAACCTGTTTGTCAAGGTATTGGATTTTTTATTTTTAAGCCCTGATGATGATGAAATGTTACCAGAAAATTTCTGTATTATAGTATTGATGCATGAGACATGTAAGGGTGATATATATATTTTAAAAGACAAGAAAATATACAAAAGAGTTGATCCACCATGTATGCACTGTTACTTAATAGTGTGTTTCAAAATCTCACCCAGATGACTCAGTATGTTCTTAAAACTGTGACTATATGACTTTGACTTAAGTGTGATTGGTTAATATATCTTAAGTTAGTTTCATTATGACATTTCCATACATATTTGTCATTATACTTTGTTTTTCTTCATCTCCTTTTTCCCTTGCTCTTCCCATCCATCTCTCATGCTGTCCCCCTTCCTCCCCACAAATCATCTTTGCTTCTGCTTACGTGTCACATAAATCCCATTACTCTTTTTTCCTGCCTCCCACTTCCTTTAAAATTGCTTTGTCTATTCTTATGGTCCCCTTCTACTTTCATAATGCGCGCGCACACACACACACACACACACACACACACACACACACACACAAATTCTGCATATGGGAGAAACTATGTAATACTTGTATTTTTTTAATCTGGCTTGTTTTGCTTAACATAATGATATCTTCTTTCATCCATTTTCTTGCAAATGTCATTCAATTTTCTTTGCATGTATTTTCTTGAGGATTTTTGTCTGTGTTTATCAAAGAAATTGGTCTGTAGTTTTCTTTGTCATGCTCTTACCTAATGTTAGCACAAGGACAATCAATACTAGCTTCAAGAATGAGTTTGACAGTGGAAGAGTTTGAGTAACATTGATTTTAGCTCTCTTTTATAAGTTTGGTAGAATTTAGTATAAAGCTTTCTAGTTCTGGGTGTTTCTTTGTTAGGAGTCTTCTTTTTACTGCTTCAATCTCATTGGTTGCTATGGATCTGCTTAAGTTCTTGAATTAATTTTAGTAGATCATATGTGCTTAGGAATTTACCCATTTATTCTAGATTTGCTAGTCTTTGGAACATAAGTTTTCACAGTATTCTTTAGTGAGCTTCTGTATTTCATTGCCATCTGATATACCATCCTTTTTTTTTTCTCTTTAAGTTTATTAATTGAGTCTTGTTCTTTTGGAAGGGCTTGTTTATTAATCTTGTTCATCTTTTCAAACAACTTTTGGTTGAGTTTATGTTTTATTCTTTTAGACTCCATTTGATTAATTTCTGCCCTTTGTTATTTCTTGCCTTTGTGCTGAACTCATTCTTACATTCCTGAGACCTCAAGAGGCATCATGAAGTTATGTAGCTGAGAACTCTGATCTTTTTTAAATGCTCATAACAAAAACCAACCAAAAATGTTCCTCTTCACAGAGTTCTCTTAGCTATGTCCTAAATGTTCTGATATGTTTTCCTTTCATTTTAATTTTTTTCTAATTAAAAAAAAATTTCCTCCTTGATTTTTTTTTCAATGGTCTACTGGTCACTTGTAACATGAATCTTAAGTGGTCTTATTAATAAAAAACTCAGTGCCAGCTATTGGGGTAAATTCTGAAAGATCAAAGAAGCAAAACAAGCCACAGGTAACCTCACCTTACCAACTTCTCAGCCGATCCTATTTCCATGAATCTTCAGACTGAAAGCTTCTGAGTCCTCACCCGAATTGGTCTCAGCTGAACTGCTGCTAAAAGCCTAACAGCTTAAAAGGCTCTAGTTCCTGGTCCTCACGCCTTATATACCTTCCTGCTTCCTGCCATCACTTCCTGGGATTAAAGGCGTGTGTCTTTCCCAAGCAAGACATGAGATCTCAAGTGCTGGGATTAAAGGTGTGTGTCACCATGCCTGGCTGTTTCCAATATGGCCTTGAACTCACAGAGATCCAGATGGATCTCTGCCTCCGAAATGCTAGGATTAAAGGCAATGTGCTACCACTGCCTAATCTCTGTGTTTAGTGTAGTAGTTGTTCTGTACTCTGACCCCCAGGTAAGTTTATTGGAGTGCACAATATATCAACCACAGTCACTCACAAATGGGTTTTCTGTTTCCATGTATGTGAGCAGTATCTGTAGTTGCTTTTATTGATTTTAGCTCTGTTGTAGTACAATCTGATAAGTTACAAGAAATTATTTTGACTTTTATATTTGGTAAAACTTGGTTTGTGGTTTAGAATATACTGATTTTAGAGAAGATTCATGGGCTTCTGAGATGAATGTATATTCTGTTTGTGTTGGCTGGGATATTTTTATAGGTACTATGTAGTTAAGTCCATTTGACTTATGATGCAGTTTCACTCTGGTTTCTTTGTTGATTTTTAGTTTGGATAATTTATCTAAAGACTAGAGTAAGACATTTAAGTCTTCTACAGCTGTTATATGAAGACCTGTGTAGCCTTTTATGCTGACTAATGTTTGTTTTATGAAGTTGGTGGTACATATATATTTATATGACTACATCAGCTTGATTAATTGTTCCTTTCATAATGTGCAGTGGCCTTCTTTATCTCTTCTGATTAATTTTGATTTACACTCTGCTTTGTCAGATACTGGAATAGCTATGAGAGCTTGCTTTCAACTTCCATTTGCTTGATGGGTTGTACTTCATCATCTGAGCCTTTGTGTATGGCTATCTTTGCGAGTGAGATATGTTTCTTGGGAATAACAGATAATATGTAGTTGGATCTGAGTTTTTTATCCAGTCAGCTAGTCTTTGCCTCTCTATTGGTGTGTTAATAATGCACTTATATAATTTGAGAGATGTGTATTAATTTGTTTTACATTCATTTGTTCAGGACTGTTGGAATGAATGTTCATGCAGAGGTTAGAAGTCTTATTGGTTTCTCTCCATCCACCAAGTCGGGTTTGGCAGCAAGTGCCTTTATTCCTGCTAAGCCATCTTGCCAGCCCATCTAATTCTTGTAATTTTGTTGGTTGTTTTCTACTTTGTTGGATTGGTGTGCCTTACTTTCCCCCCTTTAACTATCAGGGGTATTCTAAGTAACTGTGTTATATGATGGATTTCTTCCTAGTTCTCCTTTTTTATCCATTCCTCTTAAGAAATTGATCCCTTCCTGTTCTCTCTTGGTTGAGACTGTTCTCCTCTTCTATGGGTAGTGTTTTTTTCTGTATCTTCTACAGTGCTTTTTAGTGGTTTTGAGTTGCTTCAATTTGTGCTTATTTTGAAATGTCCTTATTCTCTAATTTTAATAATTTTATTAGATTCATCAATATTGTTTGGTAGTCATTTATCTTGAGGGCTTGAAATATATTATCCTATGTTTTCTTGGCTTTTAGGACTGCTAGTGAGAAATCTGTGTTATTCTGATATGGCTGTCTTTGTAGCTGACTTGAGGTTTTCCTTTGTATCTTTTAATATTGTTTCTTTGCTTTTGATGTTGACTGTAAGAAGTTGTGGAGAGATTCTTCTCTGAGCAAGTCTAGTTGGGTTTCCAAATAGTTTTTTGTCTGGATTCTATTTCAATCTCCGTATTTGAGAAGTTTCCTGCTGTAATTTCATTGAATAGAGTATTTTGATATTATGAATGCTTATCTCAGATTCTTCAATCCCATGAATTTATGGTTTGGTCTGTTTATTACATGTGTTCTTAAATGCTGACATTATGCTATGTCTTTATTTTAAACTGATGTTTGATTTAATATTTCCTTGACCCTTTTCTCCATAACTGATAATCTTCTGCCTCATCAAAACTATTGGTGATGCTTTTCAGGTATATTTTATTTGATTCACTGAGTTTTTCATTGCTGACATTTTATTTTATTTTATTTATTTTTTAATTTTTTCGGTTTTTCGAGACAGGGTTTCTCTGTCTAGTTTTGGTGCCTGTCCTGGATCTTGCTCTGTAGACCATGCTGGCCTCGAACTCACAAAGATCCACCTGGCTCTGCCTCCCAAGTGCTGGGATTAAAGGCATGTGCCACCATAGCCCAGCTATTTTAAATTATTTTAAATAACAGTTTCTTGATAAATTTTTCTTTCATGTTCTTTTTTCTTCCATAACACCTTTTCCTTCATTTTGGTGACTTTCCTATATGTCTTGGGTTGAATTAATCTGCCTGCTTGTCTTCTCTTTGATTTATCAGTCATTTTGCAAGCAAACTTCTGAAGCTGTCCTCCTGCATCCTCTAGTCACCATCTTTGAATGTACTAGTTAAGGAGTTAGGGTGTTTCCCAAGCCCCATTGCCTGGCTTTGCATGTTTCTTGTGTATCTGTGATATGATTTGTTCTTGGTTGGTCTGGACAGCTCTGCTTTTCTTTGGGGATCTTATTGAACAGCCTCCTAGTGAAGGCTACTTCTTTTCTACTACTGCCCAGAGAAGAAATGATGCCTTGCTGGAAGAGCAACAATGTCAAACCATGTAAGATATAGAAATACCCTTAAAAATCTATTGGAGCCATTGAAGCCATTGATATTTATGTTATCAATGATCATGAAAAAGAAAAATGGCAAAACTTGCACAGAATGACAGAACATGCTACACAGTTAAAAAGTACTCAGCATGAGTGCAGAAGTAGTGAGAAAACAGAACTATGAAATTAAAAAGTACTGATGGGAGTGTGGGATGATCAGTGAGGTCTAAGGATGGGAGAGGAAGGAGAAGATGAGGAAGTGAGGTTTAGTGAGTGGAAGGAAGTGAGCAGTAGTGAAGAGACACACTGTGAGAACAAGGGAACAGATAGCACAGGATAGGTGAAACACAAGAAGTAAGATTTCCCATTAACGAGGTGCTTTAAAGGCAAAATTAGATAGAGGGAAGTTGAGGAGTAAAAGTGGAAAGCATACATTTTTATTTTAAAAAGGTAAAGAAGAAATGTTAGTGTAAGTACTAGCACTTACTTACCAAATTAGGATGTCCTGATATGGTCAATGGGAATGAAAACCAGGCCGGGTTGGAGGGGTCTCAACAAGACTGAGGCTGAGACAAGTTTATTCCAAGCAATCGGGCTTTTTATACCCCTATCAAAACAGAATACCATGGTGGTTGCCAGGACAGTGGTGGTTGTAATTGATACAGGGTATATAAGAATAATGTCTAAGACTTAATTGTCTGTCAAACTTCTGCATGTGTCAGTGACTTCTAAGGGAAACAGAGACACAAGTGACCTGCATGCTTCACTGCCTGTGTGGGTGCCTCAGTTTCTCGGGAACTGAAAGGCACACAGTGCCCCAGGAGCCATGGACTCTACCCTGAAAAACCTGTGATGCACGCCTCTTAAGGCAGCTAGTCCAGGCCCACTCCACGATTCCCCCATGCTAGAAAGAAAACAATTGGAGGAGAACAAGAGACAAAAAAGAATAAAATACAACAAAATAGATTTTTCTAGTAATAAAAAATGCATTAAAATGTGAAATAAATTCATGAAGGGCTATAAAAAAATGAAATGTTTTAAAATGCAGTGAAGTGAAAATACTGCTAAAAAGTGCTAAGAAGAAAAAAAGGAGGCTGAAGGGACAAAAGAAAAAAAGGGAAATTGTTGGAGTAGTTTCTGGGTTCCTTGAGACCGAGACTAAGGGCAGTAAGTGGGTCAGATGAGTTTGTGGCCTCTTGTCTTTCCCCTGGTCTATTCTGCTGTTGAACCTGTATTGGCTCCTGATTCCCACCAAGCTCTCTTGACTTTAGTAGCTTCCCTTTGCACACCACGTACCTCAGGTGGCCACCCAGCTTTGCAGTCACATGTGGGTGTCTTCACTCTGCTGAAAAGCTCTGGATTTTATCTTTTGCTCTTCTAGCTGAGGGGTGTCTCCCAAGCACACTGGGACTGTGGAAAAGAACCACAGCTCTCAGGTCTGTACAGGAGGAGGACCTGTCTTCATACTTTCAAAACCTCCTGAGTCATAGTCATCTGCATTCCAGAGTTCTTGAGGATCTACAACACTGAAGGGTGTTAGGTGGCTCTTGAGGTCCAGCCACCCTCTGACCTCAGGCTCTGTCCACCAGGCGCTACTGCTATTCTCACTTAATGACATAATGCCTGCCTGTGGAGGTTCTGGTGCAAGACTCCTGCAGCCTGCACTTTTCAGACTGTCAGCCCCTGGCCCTCCTGCTCTGCCCAGCCAGCCCCCAGGCCCGTAGCAGATTACATTTAAATTCCCTGACATATGGCCATTGCCTGCTCTCTGGGCTCAGGGTAGCTCATTTTAAATAATAGCATCCTTCTTGAGATAGCACCCAGGGAGTCCTAGGGAGTGACAACTGGGAGTCCCCTCTACTGCTGACCACCAGAGGCACTGCCTCAGCAAAACCTGCTCTAGGCTTTGTCCTAAAAGTAGGACTGCCAGTCTTTCTTCACCAGGCTCACCTGGGGATCATGCTGCTGGGCTGTGTTCCTGTCACTGCCTTTGTGGCTCTGACCCTCTTCCTCATCCCTCTTTGGAGAGGAGTCTTTCCTTTACTGGCTTTCTTAGGGTTTCTCTGTCTATGGAGAGACACCATGACCACAGCAACTCTCATAAAGGAAAACATTGAATTGAGGCTGGCTTACAGTTCAGAGATTTAGTCCATTATCATGGAGAGAAGCATGGCAGTATGCAGGCAGACATGGTGCTGGAGAGGAGCTGAGATCTGGATCCGCAGACAGCAGGAAGAGAGAGTAAGCCCTTGGGCCTGGTGTGAGCTCCTTAAACTTCAAAGCCCACCCCCAATGACACACTTCCTGCAGTAAGACCAAACCTATTGCAACAAGGCCACATGCCCTGATCCTTTCAAATAATACCACTCCCTGTGAGCCATTTTTATTCAAACCACCATACTGGCTCACACTTGAGAGCTGCTCAGTTGCCACCTGATCCTGGTGTCCTATACGAGTGTTTGAACTTTATGAGTTTTCAAAGCATTGTTGCTGTGGTATACAAAAGTTTGGGCCAATGATATTCTCATTTTGGTTACCATAGTTCAAAGAATTTTGAGAAACTTGAAAATATTAAGATGAGGATCAACTTTACAGATACTCATTTGTGTGTAATCCCTTGAAGCTAGATGTTTCATATTGGAAGCTCACTTTTCCCCAGGTAAGCAGTTACTCAAGATTGGTGGTTTATGTTTACCTTCAAGAGTGTTTCTAAGCTTCTTGAAAATATAGCAAACATTTTTTTTTTCAGTTTGATTTCTGTAGATTAAAGATAGGCTAGGTGTAAGAACAATTGGCAGGTATGTGTCTGTTTAAAGGAAAGACTTAAGTATTTAAGGAATTAATTTTCAGTGCTCAGAACTGTCTCTGGGACCTGTGCTTGCTAGGAAACCCTCTACCCCTGAGCTAGACCCCTTAGCCAATGTAAATTTGATGTACATTTGGTAAAGATTTCAGCAGACATGGGAGGAAAGCAGGAGACCACAGTTTTACACTAGTATTTTGTATTGCTGATTTTCATAACTGCTTTGGATTTATGCTTTATTTTCATTTTTTAGGGAGAAGTAATAGCACTGGATAAAATATTGAATAAAGTGGAAAAATTAAAGCAGAATGCTTCATTATTAGGACTTCATTCTATCAGGGCGTTTTGCTTCGATGCAACAAAGGCACTTAAACTTGATATGATTGATGGCATAGAAGGTAACCTTGTTTTTCTTGTTCCGTGTTTTTTTCTCATAATTACATGTACTCATTAGCTCTTGATGCAGTTATGAATGTGGAGTGAGCAGAAAGTAATTAAGATAATGTATTAGTGTTTAACGTAATATTTAATGTAATGTCTGTGTTGATGTTTTAATGTGATAATGTTTAGGTGGCAAGACACTCAAAATTTACTCTTGACAGCTTTGAAATGCAGTATATGTTATTACTAAGTGTAGAATGCTGTTGTGCACTAGGTCGTAAAAACTTACTCTTCCTGTCTAGGTAAACTTAGTAACTTTTCCACAGTATCTCCCTGTCCTTCCCAGCCATTCCCTGATAACTACTGTCTCTCTATCTGCTTTAATATGTTCTACTTTTTAGCTTCCAGATACAGTTGTCTTTTGGTGCCTGGCTTAGTTTCATTTAACATACTATCCTCTGGATTCTTCCATGCTGTTGCAAGTGGCAGATTTTTTTCAAAGCCAAGTAATATTCCATTGTGTATACGCACTACATTTTTTTCATAACGTTTCTTGTTGGTAGACTCTTGAGTCGGTTCTGTAGCATTGCTTTTATAAAAAGTGTTGAAGTGAACATGGGAGTGTTCCCATTCATATATTCCCACTATCAAGCATGATTGCTGTATCACACAGCTGTTTGATTATTTCTTGTTTGAAGAACCATGCCACTTCATTAGTGGTTATATTAATTTCTGTTCTTACAACAGAACATGTGTGCCCTTTCTTCCCCGTGCTCTCACCAAATTCCCTTCTAGTTTTCTTTTGATAAGTACTTCCTCATAAGGTCAGCTTGTGTGTCTTACAGTTTTCATTGCATTCTCCTGAAGGTTAGTTGTAGTGAGCGTCTTTTCCGTATACCCACTGGCCATATCTTCTTTTGAAGAGCAATTAATGCCAATCTAAATCTTTACCCCTTTGGGTTGTATATTAGTTGCTATGATAAAACACTGACAAAAGGAAACTAAAGAAAGGTTCCTTTTGTTCACATTGTGGAGGTGTACCCTGTGTTTCTAACCTCCCGTCATGGTGTACTCTGTGTTAATGACTTTTTCATCACGGTGTAGTCTGTCTTAATGACTTTTCCATAACAGTGTAGTCTGTGTTAATGACTTTTCCATCACGGTGTAGTCTGTCTTAATGACTTTTCCATCATGGTGGACTCTGTGTTACTGACCTCTCCATCATGGTGGACTCTGTGTTACTGACCTCCCCATCATGGTGGACTCTGTGTTACTGACCTCCCCATCATGGTGCGGAAGGTGTGTGCATGTTAAGTGCTTCTCCAGCTGTTGCAGCAAGAGCAGGAGGAACTGGTCACATTACATCATAGGTAGGAGGTCGAGAGAGAGGAATGCTGCTTTCCACTTCTTTTGAATGCTGCTTTCTACTTCTTTGTCCTCCTTTTCCTCCCGGACTTCAGCCCAGGGAGTGATGCTGCCAGGTTTAGGGTGGGTCCCCTCTCCAGTTAAACGTCTCTGAAATGCCTCCACAGACACACCCTCACTGACACTTCCTGAGGTGTGTTTCTTAGGTGACCTTAAATTGAGGTTACAGTGATGAGCCATTACAGCAATGAATAGTTATTTTTTGTTTGATTTTAGTACGTATGACTACTCTGTTTTTTGTCTGAAATACTGAATCCATTTTATTCCAGTAAATAACTGAGTGGTGAAGACTTGAGCCATTTGTTCCATATTTCCTAAGTGGTGCACTTGTAGGTGCACTTGCTTTCTGTGTTGCTGCCTTCTTTTGTAATTAGGTGTGTTTCTAGTGTGCTGTTGTAATCTTCTGCTTATCCATTGTAGGTTTTGGTCACCCAACTTACCAACTTTACTGTAAAACATTTCCCTCACAGGCCATTTGAAGCTGATAAGGACTGAATTTTGCATTAAAAGCTCAAGATTTTTTCTCAGTTCTCCATTTTTATTTTGTTTTTATTGCATAATTTGTATATTTCTATTTTTTTTCAAGATTTTTTTCTCAAGTTCTCCATTTTTATTTTGTTTTTATTGCATAATTTGTATATTTCTATATTGTGTATCCCTAAACAAATTATTGTAACTTACTCTTTTTGGTGGTTTGGATGAGATGTCTCTCACAGTCATCAAATGTCTCTCAGGCATTTGAACTTCTTGCTTTACTTTTTATCTTTTTCCTTTTTTCCTTCTGACTATATATTTTCAAATAGTTCCTCTTTGGATGCACATCATTTTTCTTCTACTCAATGAATTTTCTCTTTGACACTCTTACTTGTCTTTCTGTTCGTTATAGTTTTCGCTCCATCTGTTGAAGAGTCTGTCTTTGCAATGCACATTTTACACCTTTGCCAGAAGTGAGGTAGCCATAGCTGTGTGGGTTTAAGACTTGTGCTCTGTTCCTTTGGTTGGTGTGGTTCTATGTGCCTTTGTCCCAGTGTGCCTCTGTTTTTATAGCTTTGTGGTGTGATGTGAAGCTGGTATTACTAGCATTGGTGTTTCTGTTTACGATCGCTTTGGCTATTTGGGTCTTTTGGCTTCTGAATGAATTTTAGGATTGCTTTTTTCTGTGAAGAATGTCATTGGAAATTTGATGGTTCTGGTATTGAATCTGTGGTTGTCTTTGTAGAAAAGAGCCATTTTCATAGTAGTATTCTACGAATCCATGAGCACGGGTGGTCTTTCCATCTCCTAGTGCTTTCTCCCGGGTTTTAAAGTTAGGAAAAGCTTCTGGTAAATAGAACATATATATTTTTACAGTATATTATTATAGAAGTTTGTATTTGCCTTTCTGGTTTTGTTTTGTTTTCCAAGACAGGGTTTCTCTGTGTAACATCCCTAGCTGTCCTGGAACGTGCTCTGTAGGCATGCAATCCTACATGTAATGTAATCCATGCAGGCAGGGCATGATGGATCACAACTGTCCATTGTGGCCACCAGTAACCAGAGCAAAAGGGATTAACATCTAGGGCAAGATACTGTCTCCAGGACCATTCCCCCAGTGTCCTCCAGCTAGTCCTCCCTCTTGTCATCTACCGCCTCCCTGCATTAGGAATTGATCAGTGTCTTAGATTAGGGCCCCTGTGATTGGATCTTCTATGGAAATAGCATCGCAAACATACCCCAAGGTATACTTTACTAATGTCTCAGGTATTTCTCAAACCAGTCAAATTGTCAAGAAAGAACAGCCATCACAGTTTATTAGGAATGGTGAGATTAGGCATTGCCATCACCCTCATCAAATTACAGGTATAGTAGTGCCCTATAAAGTGTGAGTCAGTTCTGAATTACAACCTGTTATTGGTTTGTCAGAGTGCTGGGCCCTGCAAATATGGAACTTCAGGAACATATTTATAATAAACTTGTAGTTTGCACGGACGTTCTTTGTGGAATTGCAGGTTTCTTAGTTTTTAGGCAATTGTGGAGAGTTGTATTTCAGATGAATTATATGGTCACAGAATAAAAAAAAATGTACAAAGTAATTCAGTAGCTAATTTATTATAAATTTAAATCACTGAGAGACCACTTATATGAAAATAAGCAGTAGGAAGAACAAGGTGAATGGATACTTGTAGGCTGTAAAGCAGAAGGGAAACTGTGGAGACCTAGAACTGCCAGCTGCTGGGGGGAGCACTGCTTAGCTGCTGCAGGAGTCTCCACACAAGCAGGGACTACCTGCACCTGAGATGTCGTCACCATAGAGGGCTCTGGCTACTCCAGACTGTTACTTAGAGGAAAGGGTGGAACTTGTGGTGCCAAGGTAAAAAGGACTGTGAAGGTTTTGACAAGAAAACAGAGGATGAGGAGAAACTGTTCTCCATGCCTGTTGTCTTTCCTTTCCCCACCCCATCACATCACTCCTGGACCTCCTGTTAGTGGCTCTTGCAGCCAGCAGGCAAGTATGGTAGCCATTTGCATCATTTTAAGATGACTTCACACTGGGAACCACTTGAAGGAATGAAAGCAAAATTTAATAGTTGACATTTATGTATTCGAGTTAAAAAACTAAAGCTATGAAAATAGATTGTGGAAAATATTCATAGACTATTATGGGAAAGATCCTATCTTCTATATATAAGAGATGTTCTGTTGAGTAAGAAAAGGCAATGATTTCAGTAGGGAAAAGCTACACAAAGGATGTACTTATTTAAAGGAAAAATACAATTGGTCAATAAAAAGGTGTTTTGATGAGGATTTGGGGAAAGCGGGTACCCACACTCATGATAATGACAGTATGCACTGGTATAATTTTTGTGTGTGTGTGCAGGGAGGGGGGGGATTATCAGTATGTATCAGAAAATAAAGATTTATTTGAAAAGTATTTTTTCCAAGACAGTAGAAGAAACAGAAAAAAAAAAAGATTCTAGATTAAAGTGGATTAAATTGATAATTGCTTGTGTCCTTACAGCCTTCTAACCAGATAAAAACAGAAGGTAATTCTGGGTTTAAATGAAAGTGTTCAGTAACAATGCCAAGCTTGCAGGTAAAGAACACAAGTTTCATAACTTTCTCCAGTCACACCAAATACATCAGAAATTATTCATGAGCACACAAGGGAAACCTGATGGACTATTAACTCCAGGGGGCTAATGGATCATAGTAGACAGTAGCCATACACATTGCCATAAAACCAGGAGAATAAACAAGAGCAGTCAGACCAGTATGCTTGACCAGAGCCCGGCAGGCTCTGGCTTTTCGAGAGCTGCCTGCAGGAGGCGTTACCAGGGAAACAACTTCCGCTATGACTGATGACTGGAAGTGGTACTAGCTGCTGACTCTGGGGTATTATGGCTTCTAACACTGGGAAGTTCTCCATTTGATCTGGTGTGGTTTGTGTTATACTAACAAAACTCTCGTCTACAACAACTGCATTTTAATGTTCTTACAAAGTCAAATCTATATGAAATAGAAGTAATTCTTAGCTTAGCCAAGGACTTGCTTAAAGGGAGAAAGGATTTTTCTTTCTTTAATATCTTGGATTATGATGTAAATTTCTTATTGCTTCTATCCCAAGAGTATTCTATTCTTTTCTAGACCTATATGTAAGAAGGCAGATAATGTTTACAATTCTCTTTTATAGGGGCACCTCCATTCCCACCAGAATCTTTTGACCGAATCCTCCTCGATGCACCCTGCAGTGGGATGGGACAGAGGCCAAATATGGCTTGTACTTGGACTTTGAAGGAAGTGAGATCATATCAGCCACTGCAGCGAAAACTCTTTAATGTGGTATGGATCCTTTGCTGTGAAGAAATTGACCATTGCTAGTTCAGTGTTCAGTCTACCAAGAAGACTATTGTGTGTAGCAGCAGCCTTCACTATGATCAAAGGGTAGATAGAGGCAATCAGGAGTCATGGGCAGAGACTGCATACATATAATATGATATGGCTGCATTGAATATTTATTCAGCCTTAAAAAGGAGTGAAATTTGGTACATGCTACAATATAGATGGCCTTGGAGACTTTATACTAAGTTAAGTAAACCAGACACAAAAGGAAAATTTATAATTATAAGGTAATTAGAATAGGCAAATTCCTAGGAACAGAAAGTATAATGAAGGGAGTGTGTTGAGAGAAAGGGTAGTTATTTAATGTTATGGAGGTTAAGTTTGGGATGCTTACACAAATCAATGCTTAATGTCATTTGGTTATTCAGTTAACATGATAAATTTTATTTATCTTTTTTTATTTGTTTGTTTATTTATTTGCTACAGACAAGGAAGAGATTGAGAACACCTAGTGTTTTGTTTGTGTGGCTTTAGTTTTTTTAAGACAGGTTCTCACAGTGTATCCTAAGCTGGACTCAAGCTCTCAATATTCTACTCTCAGCCTCATAAGTACTATGATGATTTGTATGCATTATTATATCCAGTTACAGCTTTAAACCTAGGGAGCTTTTCTTTATGTTGACCCATTCTTTAAAATACATAACAGTAGCCTATAGTATGTTTTCATTGAGACATTCAGTGAATTGTAAACATTCTACCCCTTAAATGAAAATAGAACAACAGAACAAAAAGACAGTTGGCTGAGTTGTTCATGCGTAGTTGCTAATTGATGTAAATAATTCAATATAAATGAATTACTCTTTACTCTTCCTGGCTTAGTTTAGTTATAAGGTTAGAAGTCAAAAGTCTAATACAGGGTAACACATTATTAAACTAGGCATGATAACATCCAGAATGTAGAAGGATCATAACAACTGCAAATTTAATTGATCAGTACAGTACACATAGAATATTTGAGAATTTTTGTCCGTTTTGTTAAACTTAGTATATTTCAAAATATGATGTACTTCATTTTATGTTAATTTCAGTTTTCCTATTTTTAAAAATTTATGAGCAGATGTGTGTTTATTTGTCTGTATATATACTGCCTGAATGCAGGAGTCTGCATAAACCAGAAGACCTCTGGAACTAGAGTTACAGGTGGCATGAGCTGCTCTTAACTGTGGAGCCATCTTTCCAGCCCCAATATAATGTTCTTTTGATGAGATCTGAATTCATTATTTCTCCTTTTTCCTGCAATGATAATGCATAGACTACAGCAACAAGTAATATGCTGTAATTACTCAGTCTCTAAGGTTGTCTTTGAGTACATTTCTGATCTTTCTTTCTTGCTGTCTCCTTTCATAAACAATAGAAGCCCTGGTTGTGGATTATTTAAATAGTTTTCAGAATAGTCATCAAAGAACATGCCTCTGGCCTGAAAGGATGCTTTCCAGACCAAATGCCTAAGGGTAAAAGAAACTTACCGCTTTATTGCTTTTTCCTTCTGGTGTTGCTTTTGGGTTATAGTGAAAATGGAAATTCAGAAAGGTTGCTGAGAGTAGATGGATGATTTCGGTGCAGAGTACCAGCTGTGAGGGCAAGCTTAGAGAGCAGGTGTGCCCTGTGCCATGGCTAGACTGCCAGCTGTGAGGGCGAGCTTAGAGAGCAGGTGTGCCCTGTGCCATG